>PVKM010004425.1:0-52268 GCA_004027735.1 Carollia perspicillata
TATGTTACAATCTAAATTTTTAAAAATTATATTGTAGTCTACCACTCTACAGAAAAAGCAATTTTTACACCCAAATCCTTCAATCTCAGGATTCTTTCACAACTGTCAAAAAAGCCACAGCCATGCTGACAAAGCAGAGCAGAGTAAACTCCAATCTACACATAGCTTCAGAGATCTGCAGGTACAGAAAGTGAAAATCACCCACTTTTCCTGACCTCAAGCATAGGTCAGACTTCGCCAGAAATCCTTGATCCCTGTACCACAGTAAGAATCAGAAATAAAATCAACCATGCCCTCAAAGGAATGGCTACTTTTTCAGTTGTCCTGTGAAATGTCAGCCCAAGTATTGGAAATGGTGGTTTATTTTTTCCTCCAGATTGACAGAAGGAAAAAACAATTCCCATGAATTTCAGTGAGAGATGCACTATTCACCTGATGATTCATTCTCCAATTGATTATAGTACAAATAAGCTCTCCCATTTTTTCTGTGCCTTTTTAAACAGGAAAAACAAACGGAAAGCGTTGCAAACTGAATATCACCCATTTACTGGATTTTTCCATAAATTGTTTCTTCAAGACACAGAAGTAACACTTATATTTTAACACAGTATATAAAATCACTATCAAAGAAAAGACTATGGGGAAGGGAGGGTAAATGCAAAGTACTTTCCTTCATATTTAAAAATATAGGTGTGTCAGGCCCTCTTTCACACAATGTCACAATTTATTATTTAAAAAATGTGTCCATTTTGATATCGTTTATTCCCCAAGTAAGGTCTGTGGTGATTAGTGGGGACAGGCTATATAAGGGGACTAAATGGTAATACACTAAATGGAAAAAGATACAGTAAACATTAAATAAAAATAAGTAACAAAATGGTAAAATTATAAATTTTTATCTAAAATGCCAATTTTTCTTTGAAAATGAATAGAAATAGATTTTTATTGGGAATCATGGTTTAACATTTATATAAACTTATTTATTGAATAATTTATAGCAACCAATTACTTTATAAATTACATGAATAATACTAGTTAGGACAAAACATCTCATTTCTTTTAATAATATATGGCAATAATAACAATTAACTCTAGGAAAGGATGCTTTCATTCTACAGTCTGACTGAATTTAAAGATCTTTAAAATTCATTTTAAAACCTGTTCTGGAATATCATGATTTAGAATGAGGTGACATGATTTGTTTAGTCATCTTTAATAATCCTCTACTGGCCTTTTTTTCTCCCCCCAAACTACTGCCCTCAGCAATGGTGGCTTTCTGGCAGGAATCTAGGAATCCCAATCATTTCAAACATTGTTTGGTTCCTAAGATCCGAAGTATAATTAGTATTTATGTAAATATAGTACCTAGTAAATGTTGAGCAATGTTAATTAATGACTGTTATATTAGTACATGAGTGATGTTTAGTTCTTTCCTAGTCTTGAAGAAGTTTCTAATCCAAATAATGCCTCTAAGAATAATCTGAGAAATCCTGTGAGATGACACCACTGGTTCAAATGATTTAACAAAGAATAATTTTAGAAAGTTACCAGAAGCCTGTACGACACCACAATACACTGACTCGCATATTTAAAGAACCCTACGCCGGGCTCACAGGACTTAACTGAACTGAACTCTGTAAATTCTAAGGGCAAAGGGGCTGAGATTTAACAGCAGCATGAAATGACACTTCTGTTTCAGTGTTACTAATCTAATCTGACTCCTGCAGATCATGTGCAAATGGCCTTTTTAGTGTAGATTCAAACACCTGAATCCATTAACTAGTCATTCCATGAAGCAAAATCTACTGGCTTTTCACCAATTCTTCCTTATTTTCTTCAACCATGGAAACTCTTTGAATGCTATTTCTGAAGAAATCAAGAAAATTATGACAATATAATGTAAAACTTGTATGCGAAATTGTATCTGTACTCCTGGCAGCTTTTCACAAATGTTTATAAAGAAGTTACCACACTACATAGTATATCATTTAGAAAAAACACTAGCAGGAGGCTGCTATCATTTCTGGAGTATGTTTGTGTATATTTGTGTCCATTTGATTTATCTGGAGGATTCTTTGTACAAAAGTAATGCAATTCAAGATATTTGAAAATCAGCTTAATTTTGTTCACCCCCTACCACCATCACTGCCAACACTACTAACAACAAAACTTACGAAGTTACTCTTTGTCAGAGTACTGTTTTGAAAATAATTGATGCAGTGACTGAATTTAACATATGGATGTGCGGATAGTGCATACAACTCGTAAACAAACCTACAACTCTGATACTTGCAATTTATAAGTGCATCGTTTTTAAATCCTGCAGAAGATAACTGATGAGAGAGAGGTCAGAACTCAGTGAAGTTACTATCAACAAGGATAATTTCTCTCCGATCTTTGAGCATCATTTTACTTCGAAGGGTGCTCAGATTCAGACAAATATGAGGGGAAAAAACCAAGATTTTGACCAAACACATGTGCAGTGTCTTTGTGTGATTAGGTTCTGGAACACTGCCAGTGCCAGGAGAAAACTTCGTGTATGATCTCATCTGACTTTAGTTACTTGTAAAAAATAAATAAGAAGAATATATCTTACTAATCAAATGCTGTCTTTTCAAGTTTGATAGAACAAAAAACATGTCTCCTACTTTAATAAGTATAAATAAACAAGACTGATGAGGTGAAAAAAATCAATACCCAGATTCCAAAAACGTTACAACTGTTTATTTTCAGTTCAAACATGACTGATGTCAATTAGATGCAGTCTATCCTGGCGATTCTCATGAAATCCACTATGTCAGACAGTCACCTTCCATGCAACTCTGAAAATTCAACACTATGCTTTAACGCTTCTTTTTCCTAAATCCTTAAATTCCACACATTCCTTTAAATGACTGTTTTATATTTCTCACAGGTATTCTATTTTTGTCAGTGGTAATGTTTTAATTACACTATACAGAACAACTTAATGTTGTTGATATAATGGACATTTATGACGACTGGTACATTTTAATCCTAATTTTTAAAGTGCTATGGATTTTTATAAGTACTGAGATTTTTTAAAGTACTATGTAAAATTGTTCAGAGTGATAATATACACAATATGCAATTTAAAATATAGTAAGAAAAATATAGGAAAATCTTGCTTTATGGACTATAGTCTGTTAGGTTGTAACAGACATTATTAACTAAAAAGAAAAGGCTTTTTGGCAATGCTTTAAAAACGATAAAGCCATTCTGACTTGCTCTCTAATAAGAGCAATCCACTTTTTATAATCATAGAGAAATATAGTCTGCTTCATTATGTTTTGAATGTGAACTAGTAATTCAGAATTTCTTTGAAATTTATATCTTTTATTAGCGAAAAATGAATCTGTTCTTCTGTGACAAGACACTGTTTCAGAAACTAAAGGAGGCCAAGTAAGAGCTCGTTCTGCAGTAGAGTCGAGCTCTGCATGTGAGAACATCTTGACGTGTAGGGAAAATAATACAAAGTTAAACTGTTATCAAAATGACGAATCTGTGGCTACTGTGAAAATCAACTACAAATATCAAGTGGCTAAAGGATATGTATTTGCTTTCTTGACCAAGAAAAACAAACACAGGTACACACACAAACACACTCAACACACTCAGTCCATCATTCACTTTTTGAAGTGTCAGATAACATTATTTCTCAAATGACACACAGGGCTTCATTTGCTATGCATAAGGTCAGTGAATATTAGCTTCATTTACACTTGGCTGAGAATCCGTTGGTGTCAACAGTAGAGGCTTAGTTCCTCCACTGAACAGGGTTAGAGTCTGACAGAAAGCTGCCACTGAAGAAGATGGATGATGTTCTTTGCTGACCCTGCTAGCCTAAAGTGTCACGGTTTAGGTCTCTGTCCATTGCTGCAACAAAAGGCCCTCTCTGAGCTCCCCAGTAGCCTTCAGCTTTATTGGTGCTAACAGATCCAGACATTTTCATCGATTTGGTTCTCTACCTTTCAAACACAAGAGCCTGCCCTTTTTGGCTAGCTAAACCTTGGCACAGATGTCTTTCTTCGTAATTGCATCTCTGCTGTCTGTTGGAAAGGATGCAATCAGGCAGGCAAACATCATGTCAGCACAGAAAATGCTGAACTGTTTATCTCAGTTTCCCAATGTCATTTGTCTGTGGAAATTAACTCTTAATCTCCATGTATACTTCTAAAGGGAAAACCGAAATCACATGTTTATGTGATGATCACTAGCTTGTAAAATGTGTTATGCAGAGCCATTCAGTACATAGGGAAAAAAGTGCTTCTGAGTCATTTTTATATAAGCAGTTATTGACAGCCATATTTAAAAATGAATGTACCTGAAAACATTCTATATAATTTTCATAGCTCTATTTTGCTCTCTATTGTTAGTGGCTAACACTGTGAAATACAGCCTTCCCTGACTAAGAAATACATAAAAATATTTACCATCTAAAAAAGATACTGTAACAATATAATAAGTTACATGTTGCTTTGAAAGGCTATGAGTTGTTTTAATTATGTGAAAGAAATAACCTAATCTCAGATTCAAATGTTCAAATATGCACATGCAAACATGATAAAAGTTCTTACTAATAGATTTTTAAAAATAAATACGTTGAGTATATATAGATTTATAACTAAGAAGCTCTAAAATATTATAATTATTACTGCCAACATTATTCCATGCAAAATATAATTTAATAGATTTACATATCTAAAATGACAGAGTTAGCTAATAAATATGTGTACACATAAAATATACCAATCTGAATACTAAAGGAGAACGGAAAATAAAAGTAAATTTCACAAAAATTAAGTATGTACATAGGCTATAATTCAAGTTAACCCTTTTTTAAATTGCAGACAAAATATAATTTGATCATTTTCTCCTACTTTAAAATAAAAACTATTAACCCTACATTAAGAGATTTTGAAATTCTGCACATTTTCAAGTGCTAATGCTTTCAATTCAGAAAATTAACAAATTTTAACTGAAAATAACAATTAAAATCTCTGCAAACATTTTCATATATTATTAACAACTGTCAATAAAATGAGTTACACACTATAATTGAGGAATCCATTAAAAATATACCATGCTGATAGTCATTCAGGAGAAATTCAAAAACACAGTTCACTTTTATGTTTAATATCATATATACTCTAAATCATGTATACTATACATCAATCGCTCTACTTTTATTCTCTCCAGTAAATAGCATGTCTCTAAAAAAAGTTCCAATAATTTCAGGTATGTATATGCAAAGCAACCATAAATTTTTATGTATTTATTTTATTTACTTCAGTTTCCATAAGACAGAATGAGCAAAATCAAAATTCTTTCTCTAAATGTGAGCCAGAGCACCAAGGACCTGATTTTTAAAAAATGGAATCAGTGATTATTCCTCCTTGATAATTATGAGGCTAAAAATCTAAAATTAATCTTAAACTCAAATGAACTGATACTAAGCAATATTTTCTTAAAAGTAAAGAAAAATAGCAACAAGATTCTTCATGGCCAATCAGGTCCAGGATGATTCGATGTGTTCAACTGGCTCAAACAGTCTGCCTGAGCAGATTTTCTCAGGAGTAGGGCCATCAATCAGTGTCAGCGTTCCATCAGACTCCACTCTGATTCGAGTGACAGTCAGTTATCTCCTGACACTAATGAATAATAAATAACCATGCCCTCTTGGTGTATATGAATACAGCGTGTATTATTTTCCATGTAGATTAGCCTTTATACAGCAACATATTTTTGGTTGTTTTTGTTTGTGTGTTTTCATCTCATCCATTAGGAATTGGTAAAAAAAAAAAAAGTGGCTGCAGTAGAAGATGTGCTTAATGTGAACTCTGGTATACATTAGTGTTTTGTTTTTCACCAAGTCAGCCTTGTCTCAGCTTGGGTCATATAAGCTTAAATGAGTCTCCTGAATATTTATGCTGTCTTTTACAGATCTGACACATAGTTTGTTGTCTCTGCAACAGAGTATGAAATGACAGAAAATCCTTAAAAAACTAAAGATCAGAAGAAGTTATGTCAGCACCCTAACCTTGCCCCTCTTTCGGAATCACCCTTAATCTGCCTTCCTGGAGGAAAAACTATTTAAATTATGAGTACACTCTCCTTAGTCGTTAAGTCTCCATCTATCTCTGATTTAAACACGTAATAACAGAAATAGTTAAACACGTTTTTTTGAAAAAAAAATAAGGATTAAGAACTGTAACTGATTAGGCATTCCTATGCACATCTTGCTGAGTTCCTTTACAGTATTGACTGACAGAGGTAATTCTAGAATTACATAGTTATAGTCAAATGTTACAAATGAGACTATGTTCAAAGTGTGAAACATTTTCTTAGCTCAATAAAAACAAGCTAGAATTCAAGGTATGCAAGTTTTATCATATATTATGATCATTTTTAAATTTACCATTTTACTTTTCCATTATGAAACTCTCTTCTCAATGTATTATTGTGTTTAACTTTATTAACTTTTAAAAATAATGAACATAGTCAATGATTTTGAGTGGTAAAAACTAGTTTTCTTATTATACCTAATTAAGAATTTTAACAGAAATGTAAAAGAATTATAGTTTAAAACAGAAAGATATGCCAAGATTACATCAAAACTTCACAATGATAATGAATAATAGTTATTAAGGATATGCATTTTTATTAGTTGGCTACTAATTTATAAAACTTTGAATTATAATACATAAAATAACTGCCACACAGAGAAGGCAAAGGGGCAAAATGTTGCGGGCTACGTATTTATACTTCAATAAAGACATAGCTCAGGGAAAATGTATTTCCACTATTTTAATCCACTTAACTGATGGGAAGGTATACTCTAAAAAGTTTTCAATCAAGGGATAATGTTGAATTTTCTGAAAGGCAAATGAAAAGCTATCATCAATGCTTACAAAACTTTTGGAAAAAATGCAGAAAAAAAGGAAACCAGAGGAAGTGGGGATGGCAAAGAACATCCACTTCACCACATTGAAGGATAAAATATATTAGAAAGAAGGGTGAGTACACACACAGCAATGGCCTGGTGAATAATTCTGAAAATCAATGAGAGCTGTTTGAATTAGAAGTGAGAAACAATGCTGGCTTTTTGGGAAAATTTACAAAGAGTAAAATGATCAAAGTGTTACATGTTCAGACTTAAAACACGCAGCACTCTCATTCATAATGTTTGTGCAGAATAAACATTAGGCATAGAAAGAGCATGGCTCAGGCAGCGAACTTAAAAAGTTCCTCCCAAATTTCCTTTGCAAACTAAAATACTGTCTCAACATAATAAACCCGAAGGCACATGTTTTCCCAGCTCCAGCTCATAGCCTGAATGTCTGAGCTTAACATGTGTTAATTTTATAGCTCAGTTTTGAAGAAAAGATTTTGCAGAAGCAAGGACTGACAGTCCAAAGTCTGAAGTTTTCTCAGAGGAGATCTAGTCAGAAACTACAAGGTTAAACAGCAGAGCCTTTCTCTGCTCCGAGATTCTAGGTTTCTAACAATGTAAGAAGTGGCCACTCTTCTCATGCTAAACGTGGACATGCAATTGTCACAATATCCAAAATGTGTTAATTGCTACAATTCACCTTCTCATGATATGATAAAATACTACAAGAATTGAATGAAAAAATTTACTTTATCTTGCAGTAGAGAAATCCTAAATAATCTGCTTGAAAATCAAGAAGCAAAAGTTTGTAAAATTTTTTACTTTGTGACAGAAAATGTAAAGGCATTGCTAAGGCAGCTTTATTCTGTTTTTTTTTTCTTTTTTAAATATGCAATAATCCAAGAATATCCTATAGACCTTTTCAGCCTCTTTCTTATTGTCGATTGAGTTTTCCACAGAGAAAAAAAAATCTTAACTATTCAGTACTTACAAAGTAAAAGATTAGTGCGCAGCAATTTAGAAATCTAAAAACAGGTCAAGGACAAATATATACTTAATTTTTGAAACATTATGTTAACTTGTGATTTTTTTCCCTAGTAGACGTAGAGATTGGCAGTGCATATGTATCTATGTCAGCATGTGAACATGTGTGTATATGCACGTGTATGTGTGTGCAGTATGTGTATTATGTTGAAGTGGGGAAAACTGAAAAGATAAATTCTGATTTTACCTTGGAATCTGTTGAGAATAATCTGTTAGAATATAAATGAAGTCTTTAATTATTCCATTCTTGAAAAAACGAGAGACCAGAAAACCCCTGTCACTTTTGAAATCTCTAACTTACACCCAAATTCCAAGAATTTATGATTCTAATTTTCTAAGATATTATAACCTTATGGAGTACAAAAATATCCACAGAACAGTTTTGTTATAATAAATTTATGTATTTGAGAGGGCAAATCAATTGATTATTTATTTAATCCATCTACTAGTTTAAAATCATTAATTAATGTGATTAAGTTAATGCCCTTATGTATAATTGTCTACATGGGAACTAGTTTAGATAATAATAGTATGCAAACTACTATTAAAATAAACATAATACATATAAATCCATTGAAAATATAGAGTACTATAGTGAACTTACTGATATTCAATTTACTTTTCTCAGAATAAACTTTCATTATATCTAATGATGCTTTAGATATATTTTACCCCTCTACACCTATTTCCCTTTCTTACTCTCTTTTAGAAAGAGTCCTCTTCTTAGAAAGTAGAGATTGTTGACTGACTTTAAAAGTAATAACTTCGCCCTGGCCATGCAGCTCAGTTGGTTGGTACGTTATCCAGTCCACCCAAAGGTTTCAGGTTCAACCCCTGGTGAGGGAGCACACCTATGTTGCTGTTTGATCACCAGTCAGTATGTGTAAGGGCAGCAACCGACAGATGTTTCTCTCCCACATAGATGTTTCTGTCTCTCTCTCTCTTTCTACCTTCCTCTCTTTTTAAAAGCAATGAATATATCCTCGGGTAAGTGTATAAAATAATAATCATATCATTAAAAAGTGTAAGCTATGTAGATGACAATTACAGCTGATCAATATTATGCTCCCCTCCCCAGACCTACGTTCCCTATAATTTTGGCTATAACTCAGGTGTCAGTGTTAATAGCTTAGGTGGTGGTCTGATACCACCATAGGTGAGGGGCTAAACTAGGTATTAATTGGGTGAAATATGAAATATAATATGAACATAGTATGTGTCCTTTTGAAGCTTTGTGATTTTTAAAAACATTGAAAGCAAGAGATAGTATAATCATCAACAGTAAATAATATAACTGAATAAGCCAAATAAAAAAAAAATAAAAACCCACAGTACTATAATACCCTTTTATCCAGGGGTGAATAACTTCCGAGATCTCTAGTAGATGCCTGAAACTGTGGTCAGCACCACATCCTGCATATATATATATACTATGTTGTTTCCTATACATACAGGCTTATGAAAAAATTTATTTATAAATTGGACATGGCAAGATATTAATGACAATAACTAATAATAAAACAAAATAATTACAATAACATACTGTAATAAAAGCTAAATGAGTGTGGTCTCTCTCTTTCTCTCTCAACATATCTTATTTTGCTGTACTCACCATTTCACCTAAAAGAAGCACTTTACCGCTTCCTTTTTGCCGGCATTGCTCTTTTGCACTTCAGGGCCATTAGAAAACAAAATAAGGGTCACTGGAACACAAGCATAGTCGGTCTGACGACTGAGAGAGCTGTAAGTGACCAACACGCACGTGGCGCACACCCTGCAGACATTCTGGAGAAGGGCACGATGCGTGCCCAAACGGGATGAAGAGAGGCAGTGTGAGAGTTCATCACGCCGTTCATAACAGCATGGAAAACATAAATTGTTTATTTCTGGAATTTTCTATTAAATATTTTTGGACTGTGGTTGCTTATGGGTAACTGAAATTGTGAAAAGCTAAATTGTAAAATAAGGGAAGACTACTGTATGTAACATGTAACTACCAAAAAAAAAATTTCAAATTGCTATACCCAAGAATGCACTTTCCTTGGTTTTCTATGTCAGTCATTGATCTGACTAAACAAAATAAGGTAAATAATAAAACTCCCATACTTATTCATAAGACCACAGAATTCATGAGAAATAATACACATTTAACTCAACTGAGGTGTGTATTATTCTCAGTTCATACAAAATTGTGTTATTCAGGATTAATACTATGACCTATACATGTAGATTCTCAGATTCTAAAACTTTTAACAAAGTTGGTATAACAGGTAGAAAATGGAAAACAATGTCTATATCTCACTAAGCTCAAAGTTAATGATTTTTATTACCAGATTTTTAGAAAATGCACATTGTATATGCATGTAACCTACTACATTCCCAGTATTAACACTATGTGAATATCCTAATAAAGACATGCCTTCATAAAACTAAATTTGTGAGATATATTGCAGAGGATGGGATAACTTAAATGTGAAAAAATGATATAAAAAGGATTTTCTGAAATTTCCTTCTTGTAACTCATTCATTGGATATTTATGAATATAGAGAAACTACAGGATCCAGAAGAAATTAACGCCTGCTTGAGTGTGGTTGGTAGGGTAATAATATGGGTCTAATAATTTATAGTTTTAATTTAAACATTTCATCTAAAATGTCATATGGTGTGCTTGAGTGTGATAGTGTTATGTTACAGAATTACATGCTTACGATTTTTGTAGTAAAAGATTTTGTAAAAAGGGGGGCATTATTTGTGCTAGACCTTGTATATACTAATTCAGGAGCAAAAGTAGGCTTACTCTTGGGAGGGTGTGAAACACAGAGTTTATTCTTGTATTGTTATTTATCATTTTATTATTTTCCATACACATAATTAAACCTACTTTTGTCCCACCCTGGGTATAGCAGGGTTAAATTCCTTGTTTGAAGATATTATTATTTATACAAAACAACCACATTTTACACAATATCATAATAAATTACCTAAATACTTTATGGATTAGAATTATAGTGACAATTATCTTAGAGGAAAAGGCTAGAAGTTGAATGCAAAAAATCAAATTAAATCATCATTTTAAGGTATCATTGCTTTTATCATGACATTGCCTGGTGGAGATAAATGCCAATTTAAACTTCCACTGGAAATGTAAAAGAATGACCATATACTTGCCAAAGTTAGGATAATTAGAAAAGTTCTAAAGTTATAAACTGAGCTTATAAATCATAAAAAGTTAAATCAGACACATTAATTTCACATGTCCTTCTTTAATTATTTTTTATCACATCCTCCTTCCTGTCCTTTATTTATGGAATAGTTAAGTGCACTGTAGGCACACACAAGGATAAGTAAAAAGCAGTATAATTTTAAATTAAGTCTACAATGTTCTAGCAGAAAATTGTGATACCCTAATTTAGGAATCATAATTACCCTTCTCCATTTTTCGTTTTTAAGGAATGATGAGCAAACGTCTCTGTAAAGACCAGGAGAAACGGAGACGCAGTGGCTGTGGGGGACAGGGCTGTGTAATGGAGCACAGGGAGGGCACCTGCTCGGATCTGGGCATGTCGCCCATTTGAAAATGTCTTAAAGCAAGGACTCTAAGCTTCTGGAAGTGAGCAACTTAAAGAACAGTATAAAATTCCAACACAATGTAGTTATAACTTCAATAGAAGAAACATATTTGGAAATGATACTTAATTTATGTAATTTCCAATTTATAGAGTGTAATATTAAGAACTGGTTTCTCAAGTTTTGTTTCTTTCTATTATTTTTGTTTGTTTTGCAATTCCATAAATATTTATAATGTATAATTTGGAAGCAAAACAATATAATCTTATAACAAAAGTCACTTTCTCATATAAGAGAAAGGGCAAATATACTTCAAGAACTTATCTTCGATACTTGGAACTGTCTTTTTCCAGACACAGATATTAGAAAAGAAGGTAAATGGTTTTCATTTCATTAGAAGAGGAGGAGGAAGTTGTAAAGGAAGACACAGAAAGACAGTGATGAACAGAATGGATATGTGATAATAAATAAATATAGATATATCATTTTATAGAAATAAATTTCTCATATCTAGGGCAGACTCCTGTTCATATTTATCAGTTATCAGCATATCACCTTGCTATATGCTATGAAAATATGCACTATAACAAAGGGTTCTCAGACCACAAAGTTTAAGACTAATCATACAGACTAGCCACACACAACTGGGAATTAAAGAGTCATATAAATCTAAAATAGAAAAATATTTAATTTGGCAATGCATAATACATAATTAAGTCTTTAAGAAAATTGATAAACATTTATTGGCAGACTTACATAGTACAAGGAACTGTAGATTTCCATTGTTAAGAAGCTTAAAAGCTATAAAAGGAAATCACAAATAATAATTAAAATCAGATAGCATGTGATGATTCCATAGGGAAAGGCAAGGTATTTATAAAAGGGCAAAGTATTTATAAGTACTCACAAGGAGATATAATCTGACAGGGGATCAGTGACATTTAATTTGAAATTGCAAATAAAGGCAAAATTTCCACCAGCTAAGACAAAGTAGGAGGCACTGTAGGTCGAAAAGAGCAAGTCACAGTGAGAACAGGAGAACCGCACTGCCAGCAACTACCGATCATCAGCATTGGAAGACTGAGATCACTGCAGAAGAAGGGGAAGGATAGGATTAAGGTTCAACAGGTAATTGTGAGAGGTCATAAGAGTTTGTGTTTTCTGTTTATTTGGGGCCAAATGTTAAGTAATAGGATATCACAAAAATATCCATGGTGTGCTAAAGGCAGAATGAGAGGCCAGAACCAGGCAGGAGGAGCAGGACCTTCAAGTATGATAAATAGGTGATTGGGGAGAAGACAAAAGAGAAGAGGGTCATGTTGTTGGGATTTAAATGCCAGCCTAAAAAGTAGGACATTTTTATTGATAATTAGGAGCCTGATGCTTTCTGAAAAATAAAGTGATACTGTGTTGTGTTGTACAAAGCACATCTTGATTGCCACGTGAAAAAAAATGAACAGTAAAGAGAATGGTAAAGATGAAATATTAGGATGTTGGGAAGACAGAGTAATAAGTCTTTTGAAATTTCTATAAATGAAAGAATATGTTCAGATTTGTATCACCCTTCAAGAAACCCTAAGAGAAAGTTCATTTTTATAAAACACTGCAATAGATAACATGCTCATCTATAAAGACATTGCCCACTGTATCGGTTACAAACTAACATTCTGGAGCAAGAAGTCCTTGATTAAACAGAAGTCTGCTACTCCCTATGAGACTGTAGGAACTTAACCCGCCCTTCACTGTGCTTTGGTTTCCTTACAGAAAAAGTGTGTGCATATACCTTAATATAAATGTAACTTAATACTCCAGTAAGAGTCTTTTTTCTCCTTTAAATTGTGTTATAATAGTGTCTACCTACCTGATTAAATGGGTTAGTAAAGTCTTGCTTAAGATCAAACAAATTAATATATGTGAAGCTCTTAAAATAACTCTTCTCATCTATTAAGAATTAAAAAATAAAATAAAATCTATGACCTATTTCTCTGTTGAATGCCTTGAATCTCTCCCCTTCTAAATGATTTAAACTATACCTGACAGTTACTACTGCTCTGGCTCCTGAGCCCTATATTTAATACAGACATTAACTTAATTTAAAAACCCCTATTTTGGAGATGCAATTTAATTTGTCTTTGTATGAACTATCAGGTTACATATAACATAATTATATTGTTAAAAAACTCATAGACACAGAAAATCATGTGGAAATTAACAGAGGGAAAGTGGCATGGAGGAAACAAAGACTGGAAAGGGAGAATAAATAGTGATAGAAGGAGACTTGACCTGGGGTGGTGAGCACACAGTACAGTGTACAGACAACAAATTATAAAACTGTACCTCTGAAACCTAGATAATTTTATTAACTAATGTCACCCCAATAAATTCAATTAGAAAGAAACAAAAAATATTAATGTTCAAAATATTTAAAAATGGGGAGAACAGCATTGGTTGGGTGGCAGGAGCATCACCCCATGCACCGAAATGTTGTGAATTCAATCCTCAGTCAGAGCACATACCTAAGTATACCTAAGGGTCTAGCCCGTGGTCGGGTGCATATGGGAGGCAACCAACGGATGTTTCTCTCTCAAATTGATGATATTCTCTTTCCCTCTCTCCCTATCCCTCCTTCTCCTCCCCTTTTCTCTCTCTCTAAATCAATAAACATATCCTTAAGTGAAAAAATACAGAGAACAAAAGATCACCCACAATCTTACCAGTCTGACATTTAATGTGATATATATACCCCCATCTATTATTTTCCCTATGTGAATTTTGCCCAGTTCTAAATATCAGTATACAGAAAATTTTATTCCTTATTCTTCATTCAAATTTTTAATGGCACAACTCAAAATTCCTGTTAACACATTGTTGACATTTTAAGTTCAATCAAGGTGATGCACTTAAGTTTGGACATTCAAGTTATTTCCAATATTTCAAATTACATAAAATGTTGGGACAGTGTTATGTAAAAGGCTGTTTTCCTTTACAGAACTATGTTTTTAGGTAAATTAAGGATGAAAATACTGGCTTAAAGGATACTGAACTATCTATGGCCCATAAGATCTGTTTATTCACTCATTTTCATAAAAATTCTTTATGCACTCCTTATATTATTAATAAAAAGATAATAACAAGTATTCATTGCTTATTTGCTATGCCCCAGATACTATTCTTAGGGTTTTAACATGCATTATTTCATTCAATTCTGACAAGAATCCTATCAGGGACATACTATTTTTATTAGCCCCAGTTTATACTTAAGGAAATTAAGGCTTAGAGAGATTGTCCTAGTTTATACACCTGGTATATTGTGGAACCACAATTTTAAAACTCTGTGACCTCACCATCAGAGCTATTAATTCTGTAGTGCATCTTACATTTCTCTATGTATTTGATTATAAAACTATACATTACAAAGACTCACTTGTTATAATGAAAAGTGATGGTACATATTACTTTTCTGTGAAAAAATGCATTGTTTTAAAAAAATCCAATCAAGCAGAAATTTAAATATTGTTATCAAATTGAAGAAATGTTTTAACTTATGAATTGTGTATGTTACATGTCCATGAATTATATATTAAAATGATAGACCTATTAATTTAATAGAAAATACTAAAAAACAACTGAGAAAAATTTCTTACAAAATGAGAAACATGTGATTATTTGAATGCGCCTTTGCATGAAACATAAAAACATCTAAATCTTTGTTTTAATTCAGAAACTTAAAATTAAGCAACATAAACAATAGAAGCAGATCGCTTCTCCACGTTCTAATATATGCACATGTAAAATGCATTACAGTTTTAGATGTTTTACAATTAGAATGACTATGTATTTTATATTTTATCATCCAAATCAGAATACTTTGAAAGCAAGCAGAAGCAATATCGGTAAGTAAAAAAATTATCCCAGGCAAGTTAGGCGTATGGTCACCCTGTTTCAAATAAAGTGCCATCAGTTGTTCCGTAACTAAAATCCATTAGTTGAAGTACAGGACGAATCTCAGGAAGCAGTGGGGTGTGACAGGGAAATAATAAACAAGATCTTAGGTTCTCAACAAATTTTGTTCTTTATTAATATCCCTGAGTTTCAGTTTCTTCAGATGTCAAAAGAGAAAAAAGACAATACTTTTCACTTGTCACGATGTGTTACAGATTAAATGAGAAAATGAACATAATTGTTCAGTGTAAAATTGAAATTACTGTATAAATCCATGTTACACTATGAAGCTCCACACTTTGACAAATAATATTGTAATTTTTAAAGGAAATCAAATTATACAGAATTTCCAAAAATTTCAGAATATAACTTTATTTGCCTTCTGAAAATATTTATATATGTAAAATACAGGGGTAGGTTACAGTTGTGCATATGCAAAACAGTTTATTCTTCCATTATTATTTATTAATTAATGTTTTATTTTCCATACAAATAACTGTAAACCTACTTTTGCATACCTATGTAATCTACTCTCAACTGTTTGAATGAATGAACTTTTTATTTAAGAAAAATACATTGGCTAGTTTCATAAAAGTGACAACTTCCATGGTAATTTTTAAAAAGGACTTTTGACCATATTTGAACAATAATAATAAAAAATGTGGAAATATAAAAATAAAATTAGTCTAAAAAATAAAATAAAAGCATGTTAACTACCTGGAATTCTATATTTTTAAATGACTATAAAAAGATCTCTTCATAAAAGCACTATATTAAGGAATCAGACAGAAATTCACCATATGTTAGCCTTGAGAAATATTTAGTTTTCAAATTTAGTTTTTTTTTAAATAACAAAGAAAAAAATTTACATCAACTGATCAAAATTCTGATCAGTTTTTATAGCTGTTAATATTTCAAATTCTAGCCTAAGAACATCGCAATGGGCTGCCACTCTAGAAAGTGTCCAGATAAACTTGCCTTGAAGTGGCTAACCACCCTCATTTGGCTAGGGACTCACTAGCATCGTCTCCCAACCACTTTAGTTTTCCTCAATATGGGACTAGAATTTGTTTTCAAACTCTAAACAGGATCACTGAAGGGAAACAGGAGAAATACTATAAAGGCAGGCCTGGAATGATTCCAGGGGCAAGTACTCTCAAAGAGATGCCAAGAAATTATGCCAAGGAGGAAAGCGATTTTGCAAATGAATACAGTGTCCTAGTTAGGTATAAGGCATTTAATTCTTTTGTCAATATCACCAAGGTTAAAAAGTAAGGAAGTTATCTGATGAACAATTTACTTGACTTATAAAATGCAGACATACTCTTTCAGTTGAATGATAAGGAGGCATCTTTACTCCTTTAATCACATTTTCTTTAATGAACTCTTACTATTAATATCTAATTCCACCTATTCTAACACATAATTAATGTAGATGACAGCGAAGTAATTTTATTTTACTTTTAAGTACCTTAGTCTATTTTGCAGGTGACAATAATTTTGGTATTCAAATGAGGTCCCAATTCTTGAAATTGAAATAAATGAATGTGAACGTTGATAATAGTAACACATTTAACGAGATGATTTTGATCATTGGAAGACTTTTCTTCACAGTAAATGTATCTCTTGACTGCAGTTAAAGATTGCTTTTCTTACTAAATTTGATACTTAGAAGTATAGGACTCAAAAAGTTCCTATTTATTTTTCTTAAGTAAATGTAGAAACCATATGAGTTAAATTACATAAAATGAAACAAAAAATACTATAATTTTCTTTAAAACCTTTAAATAATAAAAGTGCAGGACCTTTAATATTATTTCCTAATCTTTTCATAGACAAAATTTATTGTGCACTTTTATATGTATTCCTGCTTTATTTTTGTTTCCTATTTTTAATTGCACTAAAGTTTCACATTCCATTTTCACATCAGTTAAAATCTTCATATTAGTAATACCGACGGCAGACTGCCTTTATAACTAAAATGTCATAGTATGTTCTTAAAATGTCCTTACAAGAGTTATTGTTAAATCCACCATCATTTTCAAATAACTGTTGTTAGCCTCTAGGCAATGAGAGCCTTGCCTTTCATTAAACTGATGAGTTAACTGAGAATATTTCTATACTTACCCAGTACAATAGCATTCTGCCTACTAATAGTGATAAATCTTCAGATTTTGATTTCACATACATGGAACCTGCAGCACATTTTACTCTGTAAGAAATATGCCAGGGATAGAAAAGGGAAGAGGACAGTGGGTAGACAGGTTTGACTCCCTCGGGGAGTGTAAAAGAACGCTGCTAAACTCTCCTATGGGACCTGAACCTGTAACATCTCCATTTATTTTGCACACAGCTCCACAGTGTCAGCTGTGGAGAGAATGATAATTGAGTGCTGAGTCATAAGTATTTTATATGCTAGTGACCATCCACATGAAGCATTTAACTCTTCAACCAGGACAGAAGAATATGGTTGCTAAGTTATTCCATCTGAATAGTCCATCCAGTAGAAATATAATGTGAGCCACATATGAAAATTTAAAACTTCTAGGAGCCACATTGAAAGGATAAAAAGAAATGGTTGAAATTAATTTTAATATTACATTTTATTCAACCCAATTTATCTTTAAAAATTACTAATGATGTATTTTTAAAAAACATTCTTTTTTGCTTTTTGTACTAAGTCTTTGAGATCGAAAGTGTAATTTATTCTCCCAACACATCTTGATTTTGAACAACCAGTTTTCTGAACCTAAAGAGGTACTGGCTACCATATTGGACAACATAGATTTAAATATTTTTATTATTATTTCTTTAAGTATTCTACTAGAAAAAGAATTTTTTGGGGGCAGTAATATGATTTGTATACCAAATTACTATTAGCAAGACATTTAAGTTCAGCACTGAAACAGAATAATATTTGCTAGGGTTCTCCTTGCTTTGTGATGGAATATAGAGCAATATTGTTAAAAGTCCAGGCTCTGGAATCAGAATGCTCTGAGTTTGAATCGAAGCTAAAAGAAGCATTGTTTACTAAAGCAAGCCATATACCCTTGACAGCCCTGATGTTTCATTCTGTAACATAGAGATGATGATGACATCTCCCTCACTACATAATCCAGCAACGTGCAGCACATGGAGGAGTACCTGCACACACTGTTATCCCCTAAATTTAATTATAGTAACTATGGTTAGTTACAGTCTCCTCTAAACTAACTAATCTTTGCAAATATTAAAATTATGCTGCTGGCTAGGGGTAAAACAATACATAAAAGTTATATTTTGAAATGTATCATGTTTTATAAGTTACAAGTTAAGAGAGATGTGATATAATTCTAAGAAAATTTTCAAGATAGGTATATGTGACAGTGTTTTAAATTAAAAAAAAATACTGGTGAATTATTATGACCATACAATGTTAAGTACGAGAAAATCCAGCTTAACAAAACATAAGGTTTACTAATTCGTAGGCTACTACTGTTTCAGAACAAATAGAAAATGTCCAGCTGAGGTATTACGATAACGAAAACTTTACTCTGGCCCACTTCCACAAAAATGTGGTCTGCTATCATATCAACTTATCAGGAAAACACTCATTTTATTATTTAGTCCAGAAAAGAAATGTGGCTTTGGCAGAAGTAACCTCAGAGATTTATTAAGTGAAATGTGATGATTTTGTATCAAAATTTTGGTATTTATAAAAAATGTTTCTAAAAGTTTGCAAATGTATTTGTACTTGCCCTGCCAGCAGAACTCTTGTTAGCAAGCCCCTTACCCTACTTTTTTGTGCTACTCACAAGTCCAGATGATTTGGGTTTCAAAACAGAAGGAGTCACATATCATCAAATCCTGATTGTCACTTCACTCTCTTCTCTTAAATCTCATAGCTCAAGGTGCAACTGTTGACTGCTATGTCAAGCATAAGGCAAATGAACTTTTAGTAACAAATACCATTATCGCCCATATTTATTACATAGCCTTAATGCAGAGATCAGAGTGGGGAATCATGATAAGTTTAATAGAGAGTTTGCTTATGATCTACTGAATCAGGTTGCTGGTACAGAGAAGACTCACACATTCAAATAATTATTACTACTTAAAGACCTTGATACTGAAATAGAAAAAAGTGCAAAGTAGAATTTTAATAGCACGTATTACTTACGTTCACAAGTGTCCCCTTTTTGCTGGTAGCCTGCTTTGCAGATACACTTTCCAATGGGCACTAACCATTCTCCTTCTGCACTGCAGTGCATCCTGGGGGAGTTTTCCGCCTCTTCCTCTGCACTGCTGACACATGTCCCTCGAACCTCGACTAAAGAGGAAAATTCTGAACCAGTCACTGTATCTGGAAAGATAGCTAAGTTCTCAATAATGGACCAGCACTTCTTGTAGTACACTTTGACAGAAACCAAAGCTATGCAAGCCCCTACATCCTGAAAGGCAAGATAGAATCCCTTTTTGGACAAAGGTCCAATCTCTCTCACCTCTGTGTTAAGCTTCATCTTTCTTTCACCAAGGTCACCTTGAGTAAAACTTTCATCTGCAGCAATGGTGTCTATTTTTACATAGAGGTTTTCTCTTATATTCCTGCCAGTGTCGTAGTCTGTTTCATAATAGTACAAATTAAAGGTTTCCTTGCAAGTTCCCAGTACTCCAGGAAGACTGTTACAATCCCTCAGGGTGAATTTCAATTCTACAAAAATCCTTTGTGCGTTGCCTTTCGAAATCCAGTTAGTCCGCAGCCAGTTGTTTTGGTTGGGCTCCATGACCTGGCATACCTGGTACGTTCGTATCGGGGTATAGTTCTCATCCAAACCACTAATTTCTTCCCACTGTAAAATAAAATAAAGGTCATCAGTCATTCATCAAAAAATAACATTTCGATTTCGAGAGTGCACAAGGAATATTTTATAGTACAAATGCATATCTTGAAAGAGGTGTGTCCCTACCCTGACTAACACTGTAACCAGAAAATACTGCATTCTCACTGCAGCTTAGAACTCGTGTGGTGGAGCATCATTTAGGGTGCTTGCATTGTTCCTGCATACAATAAATATTTAACTTTGTTTAATATATCTTTGCTAGTGTATTATATTAGTGTTTCTTTTTACATATTTGCTTACATCTGTAGTCTCCACTGAGATTATAATACTTATGGACTAAAGTGCACAATGCAGTTACTTATATTATAGTTAAATGCATATACATATGGATACATGGCAGAATTTCTTATAACTCAGTTGACATTTTAAGTGTAAATGTTGTATTTAAACTTAGAAAGTACCTAAAAACATAGGGAAGAAAATGCCAAGAGTATTCTGTAATGTAAAAGCATTCTGCTATATGTTAATATTCGTAATGCAAACTCTTTTACAATATTTTCAAAATGATACATAAGAGAGTAACATTTTACAGAGCTATTTATTTATTGCAGTGTTATCAATAATATTGTGCATAAATCCACATAACCATAAAAACATTTGTATGAAAGTACGATTCATCTTTTTAAATAAATTGCTTTCAATAGAAAATCAAATATATATGGCAAATCAGTATCCCGAATCGTATTTCAGTAATAAGCTTTCTGACAGGAAAAATATCAGAAGTTTCAAAATGCCCATTCTTATGCTGATACAGTGCTTGCAATAGCAAACTCATATTGCATATATGCACAAAAAAAGGAAAATAAGTTTAGCAGTCCTGGCGACAACTGAAAGATTATTATATCATCTCTAATATTACCTATGTTGCTATTAGCAATTAAAGTCATTTCACCTAAAATAGCCCAAAAAGCCTGGGATAAGTTGTTTATGTCCTTCTTGACCATTGTTATAAAATTACCCACTTTATATTTATGCTGCCTTCTTAGTGAAATTGTCATCTACTTTTACTCATTTCTCCAATATGAAACGCCAGTATAAAAATATATTATTAAAGTCCAAAATCACATAGCATGAAATATTTAAACTATTATTTCAAGAAAAGCAGATGGGAAAATAAACTAATAATCATGCACTAATGATTTGTGTCTATAAAACTTGACTGAGAATCATCTTATTCAAATGCTCTATAAAGCATTAATATCTATTTTAAAACTGTTTCTTAGCAAACTAACAAAACTGACAAATTACTAATACATTGTATTTAAGAAAATTCTTGTATGATGCTATATAATTGGTACAATTTTATTATACATACCATCAAACATCCTTGACTACAGCAAAGAAACCATTATCATGTGCAGTTTTCACTCAACACAACTTGAGCTTGTGACTAGTTAATGTGATGCACATATTCCCTTTGTTTCCATTAGCTGCTTAGAATCTGTTTGAATGGCACTTAACCAAATAAACTCAAATTCCTCCATTTAAAGAGGTAGATTTTAGTCTCTTAAAAAGATTGAAATTAGTAAAAGAAGTAAAGCTGGTAATGGCACCTCCAAAAAAAAAATGGAAGCTCCAAAGATAAATGTGCTCTTTTTAATAATTTTCCAGTTTGAGGAAGCCAAGGCTAATTATTATAAGGGATTATATCGCAAGAATTCCTTTTGTCTAACTTCAAAAACAATTACATTACTTTGTCCTATCTATAAAAAATCAACTTTACTAAGATATGAATCTCAGTTAATTTTACTTTTTATTTAAAAATTTACTCCTGAGGGGAAAATATTGAAACAACTATATATAGATAACAAATAGTGAGACTACATAAATGTATTGAACACAATTCTTGTTTTATTAGCTCAATTTCTGAGAGGCTGCAGTGATTTCTACAAATGACACCACTGAGGAAAAAGTGTTGCTTCAGATACTGTGCTTTTATAGTTCAATTATAAAAATAGTTTCGGGAAATTTGTATCTTAATAACAATTTACTTCCAGTTAGATATTTAATCACGTTAGCCAATCCATTTCATATATGAAAAAAAAATTAATCATCATTTTCTAATATTATCTGTTTTTTCCTTCAGAAATATAGGGTTAACTGTAATTCAGATACTTTATACTGAAACACCGCCCAATTGAGTCCAAGGTAACACAGACGGTCATAATTTATCATTTTGTGGATTACATGGGTGAAATACTATAATAATATATCAGTTTACTTCTCCTTAGAGATAAAACCACCCCCTATCTTTATTTGTTTTAATTGATGGATGGTAGAAAATAGCCTATATCTGTCATTGGCAAGAAAGGTGTTTCATTTCTTATTGTAAATGTCTTCCTGTAACTACATTATTTCACTCATGGAAAACTTCCATTTGCAAAAGTATTGATGCCTACCTCAGACTTTGAGTACTTTTTATACTTACCCTATAAAACATTTGTTACTTTTCATAACTTATTCTGACCAATACAGGAAACTACAATATGATTTTAAGCAATCTCTCAAACATTAACTGAATAAAAAATCTGAATATTTTAAACAGGTTTTCATAACTTGCATTTTGCATTTTTAAAGTGACTTCCACTTCATGACATTGACTTTATGATAGTCTTATACTTAACAATCCCTTTTGGACTTTCATTCTTCTCTTTGCAAAATTCGTTATACATTTAATATCCTCACTTATACTTCATGCACTTTGATTCAGATGTCTTACTGGGCTAAAGATTAACTCAAGTAACAGTGGAGCATGTTTTCCTTTTCAGAACCCTCTTCCTTAAGAGGGAATGAAGTTTGTACCTTCTTTCACAATTAAAAAGCCAGAAGATAAAGACGTTGAACTAAATTTAAGTAATATATCTTCCCTGATATATGAAACATATGGTAAAACACTGGTGTGGGAAGATTACTTATAGTTTTACAGATTTTTATTTGAATACTTTCACTCATACTTACTGTAACATATTTATTTTTACTGTAATATGTGTATGTTCTGCCATCACTTCTGATTATTAACAGCAGATAGCACATGATATAAATTTAGAGACTCTAAATAATATTTGATAGCAAGTTGTACGCTAAAATAGTGAGCCAATTACATTTTAGCTACCTTTTAAAGTATTTTTGAATGATGTAAAAACTGTTTTTAAAAGAGGAAAAATAGAGTGCATTCTGTTTTAAAGAATGCACACAACCTACCTGGTTATTATACTAAAGAAGTATAAAGCAACTAGAGATATTTAAGGGAGTCTGTGGAAGAACTGTTCCCTGTAATTAGTTAGAATTTACAGCCTGGATCCTGAGGTATGATTCCACTCACAATAAGAACTCACAATATTATGGTTACAGAGTTTTTTAAATCCATGTCCCCAAGCACTAACTGCACCTCGTTCTCTACTTAATGAATTCAATGTCTCATGACAAATACAACAAAATACTGAACAAAATATTTGAATTTATGATAAAACTCTTCAAGTATAAAGAATATGAGCCCTGGCTGGTGTGGCTCAGTGGATTGAGCACCGGGCTGTGAAGCAGAGGGTCGCTGGTTCGATTCCCAGGCAGGGCACATGCCTGGGTTGCAGGCCAGGTTCCCCAGTGTGGGGAGCACAAGAGGCAACCACACCTTGATGTTTCTCTCCCTCTCTTTCGCTCTCCCTTCCCCTCTGTCTAAAAATAAATAAATAAATAAATAATTTAAAAAACAAAGAAAAGGATATGAATAACTCCACTGTGGAGAGAGGGAAAATTTCTGTGTTTCACTTTAAAATACAAAGCATGATATTTTATAAGAAGCACTTACCCCATTTGGTGGATAAGAAATCCATTCCAGCTCTGTTTGTTGTGCTTTAGAATCCAGCAGTAGTACTGAAAAAAAAGTTTTATTTCCAAATGTTACATGAACATTTTGAACACATTTTAAAAGTTATTAAAGTGAATCTAATTTTATATATTACCAATTTATGACTTAAGATATATATAATTATTTATATAAATAAATGGTGAAACAAATACCTACCTGAAACAAATATATATTACTCCACTTTGGGAGAAAATATATTAAAATATCACCTTATATTTGGTATTTTTAAATAAAATATTAAAGTAAATTTAAAAACTCAAAAGTAACATGAATGTGAGGGTAAAAATTGCTATGTGATGCAATATTTCTATAATAATTGTATACTATAAAGGCTTGGTAAACCCTGAGCCCTGCAAATTTTGTCAAAGATAATGAAAACATAATAAAGTATAATTCTACAGTACTCTTAAGATAGTCATTAATTTATAATATTCTGCCATAAGTATTTCCCAGCATCTTTTAAGAACTGGAGTTTATTTTTTTGAAACTTTTCACACACAGTATCCTCTGTGAGTCCAAAATGAATGTGATTAAAAACTTTATTAAGTAATGCTATCCTGAGAAAAATAAACTATTATTTGCAAGGAATACTTCTGAGTTAGACATCTGTTTTCAATATTTCTGCTTTTTTCATTTCCAAGGTTTAGAAACATTAAACAATTCTCAAAATGGTGTAAATCAGCTCTGACTTGACTATGTTTCTGCCTTGCTTTTTTAAACCAGTTGCGTTCCGATTCTATGTATCAAAAATCACAATACAATGTATGTAGATGTATATAAATGAAATGAATGTTCCTGATAGTATTCATGGAACATATTCAAATGCCATCAAATGTACTTCCAATTTGATCTATTTTATTGCTTTTTAAGACGATTACCCCTCCAAAAAGAATTCACTGTTTTCTCAAGCTGGTTTGTTACCTGAGTGTTTTTCTTTTAAATATTTGTGACTCTACAGCATGTAGAAATGTATCAGTTTGTCCAGAAATAACAGTGAATGTATTTTTGAGTATGTAAATATAATTAACCTCAACCTCAGCGAAATGTTAAAACTCGAAATTTAATAAAAATACATGCTTATGGGAACTTTTAAATAATCACTAGAGGAAAAAAACGTGTATTTTAAATGAAATGAAAATTCGTTATGCTTAGAAAACAAAAGAGCACATTGATGTGTTCAACTCCCTCGCGCTAGTCAAGGTTTATTCTCTGCAACTTAACAAGGTAGATATAGACAGACGCTTTTTTGAAAAAGTGGTTTGCACTTAAGACTGTAGTGAGGACCATGACAACACAAACCTTGGTGACAAACACTTGACTCTCTTCCAAATGAGGAGGAAAAAAACCCGCACACTTTTAAGTACAAGTTGTATTTCACACTTGGAACATCAATAAGTCATTGGGGTAGCAAATTTATAGGAAGTAATTTTTTTAAATTTATTGATTTGAGAGAGAGACACGAAGGGAGAGAGGGAGGGGGAAGAGGGGGTAGGAGGGGGAGAAATATCAATTTGTTCCACTTCTTGATGTATTTATTGTTTGCTTCTTATACGTGTCCTCACAGGGATGGAACCCACAACCTTGGTACGTAAGATCACCACGCTCTAACCAACTGACCTACCCAGCCTGGGCCTTAAGTATTTTTCAAAGTTTATTTTGTTTTTGTCCTCAACAATAGAGAGGAAGCACACGGAAACAATGTGGATGCCAGATACTCTTCTCCTGAGATGATTTACTCTATTATTATTATTATTACTATTATTATTATTGTTTTGTCTTTTGTATTGGTATGACAAGAGACAAGTTGGTGTTAAACACAGGTGACCTTCCAGAGTCGTTTATGAGGATGAAACAAGCATTACGGACTGTTTATTGCCATTCCGTTACCCCTCTGCACAGCCCGAGGTGGGAGCTGGGACCACGACGGGGCGATGACGGCAAACAAGTTGAGGAATAAACAAATAACAACAAAACAGAAACCACCCCCTGAACCTTTAATCAGAAGCAGCTCTAAAGTGATCCGTTTGCCTCGCTCCCTGCCTGCTCCGTGGATACACCCCCGAGCGAGCGCCTTTGCCTTCCTGCTCAGAGCACGCGGCGCCACCCTCCCTCCGTGCCCGAGGATGCCGAGCCGGGCGTCCATTCAGGACTCGTGGCGCCCGGACCCGTGCTCGGCGACTCGGCCCCTTCTTCGGGGCCAGACCGGGTGAGGGCTAAGGGCGCGAGGTGGGCGCGCTCCGTGGGGCCAGAGCAGGGCTGCGAGGGCTGCAGCGGGCAGCTGCGGGCGGCCGGGGCGGGGCTGCTGGCGGGGCGGGGCGGAGGCTGCCAGACAGGCGTGCCCGCAGCACCGAGCATCCATTACGTCTCCGCCAGACCTGGGCACTCCAGGGAACCAGTGGCGCCCTCACTCCAGAGACAGACGGAAGGAGGAGAGAGGCTTTCGGGAAGCGTCTCCTCCGAGGGACCGGCGACGGCAGCTTTTACGAAGAGGAGAGAAACAACAGCTCCACTTTCGCCTGCAAGCGTCAGACTCTGATTTAGACACTGGCTCTCGAGAGCGGGAACCGACCACCCGGAATTAAAGTGTACGGGGAAAGTGGAAGAAGGTGGGGAGGTCCCTCACCTTCCTTCAACTGTTCCATCCAACCCGGAGGCCGGGTACTGCTCCAGCATCCCCAGCGCCCGCTAGTAATTGCCCCGGTCGGGCCGAGCGGAGCTTGCTGGCTTCCAGATTTGCAGCTCCAGATCGCCGCTGCGCGTTGGGAGAGTTGCCACAGAGAAGCCGGCGCATTCGCCACCCCGCCCACATTTTAAATATCTCACTTAAGCCTCCCAGAATCAGAATCCTCCCCACGAATGCTGCACCCCGAAGAAAAAGGCTAGCGCGCGAGCCAGCCTGGCTGCGGAAACCTCTCCCCCTAGTGATGCAGATATTTATAGCTCAAACTCCCGCCGGGGTCACCCAGAGCGCGAGCGCCGGGCTACGCCGCCGCCGCGTTGCAAACTTTCCGTAACTCTCGCTACGCTAGAGGAATCGGGATGAGGTTCCAGAACTGAATGTTCCTAATCGCACGCGAGGAGAAATGTGGGGTTCGGTGTGTTTGTGTGTGGGTTTCTAGCAGACATAGGTTAGGTTGCAAACGCGTAATCGACAGTTGGGAGTCACGGTTTTCTCTGAATGGGTTCTGCGTCTACAGTGGTTGCAGATGTGGAACTGGGGTCAGAAGGTCAGGCTGGATCGCTAAGGAGGACAAGACATTGGGTTGGGGCGGTTCGTGTGAACGAAGAGAGGCGTACGAAGAGAACTTTAGGGGGAAAACCGGCACTAAATCACTAAGTTTTAAGGGATAAATGAAGCGAAGGCCGATTTGTAACCCCCGCCCCCATTACCACCGTGACCTAAATCTGACATCAGTTTCCTCCATCCTCTACAGTTCAGGAACAAGTAATGATCAGTATTCTGCTTTTAAATATCGGAAAATCAACCTTAGACTTACAAGCCTAGAAGACACGAGGTGGGGTGGGGAATAAATTGCCACTGCTCGGAGAAGACGTTTCCATTGATAGGATTTCTTTTTCCCCAGCTCCAACTACAGGCACCGAAAGGTATTTTACCTTCTGTCACAGGTTCAAAGGAGAAGAAAAAAAATAACCATATACATAGCAGCGTATCTGGTTACCCAAGTGGAACCTGCTCTCTTCATCCACAGCTAGCACGCGGGGTCCAGGTCTTTCTAAGGGTTTGACCCCTCGGATTGAACTGCCGGACTTGGGGCAGATGTTTAGGGACTTCCAATCGCCTAGGCGGCAGCGGGTTATCAGGGTCACAGCCCCAGCCCGACCCCTGCCTCCCCAGCCCGGCAGAGCCCTCTAGGCTCCCCCTGCCCGGGGCTGTCTGGACCAGCGCGCCACGCAAGCAAAAGAGGCTTCCCCGACCTCGGGGCGCAGGGAGCGGGTCCCTGGTCGGCTTCACCTCCGCGGCGTTATTGTTCCGCGCCGGCGGCCGGGCGCCAAGCGCAGGCCCGCTCCTCCTCCTCGGATGCAGTGAGCACTTCATTAGTAACCCGAGCGTTCGGAGCTAACGCGAGTCACGGCCCCTGGTGGAAGGCTCCGCACTTCAGCCGCTCGCGGGCGGGCTGGCTGGGACACTAGAGGCTGCACTCCCCAGTCTCCGACTAACTCCGATCGCAGCTTAACCCTCGGGAAGCATACACAGGGAGGAGGAAGGGGAAAGGTCTAGAAAGAGGAAGACATCAGACTCGCCCCGGGTCCTGGAGGACGATCACGCCGGTCCGACCCCGCCACCCCAGCCCAGCCCAGCCCAGCCCAGCCCACCCCACCGCCCTCCGTAGCTGCTCACGGTCTCCTGACTGCCCGCGCCAAAAATCCTGCTCCTGTCCGGCCGACGGCCCCGGGCGCGGGGCTGCAGGCGGCGGTGGAAGCAGCCCCACTTGCCGCCCGCCCGCCCCGGGCCGCCCGAGCGGCGAGGGGGCGGAGAGCCAGCGGGGAGGGTCGCCCTTCGCTGGAGGCGCGGACCGCAGCCCGGCGGACGAGACCGCTCCTGCAGGTAGACAGCTAAATAAATAAGTCAGAACAAACTTTGCTTTTCCATCACCTTACCTTCCTTTGCAGCCTGCGCCTCCCCGGTGTGTGCAAAACGGAAAAGCCAGATGAAGCATAAAATAATCCATGAAGGGTGCCGAGTTTGAAAAACCATGGTGCATGAGCAGGTTTTATTTTAGGTCTCAGTTGAGTCGTAGCTTTTTAAATGCTGTTTGATCCAAAGTGGGTTCTTTTTTATTGCTCTCCTCGCATCGATTCCCCTTCTCGATCTCCGGGCGGCGGCTGCACGTTTAGCTTTTTAAAATTTCACCCCCCTCCCCTCCAGTTCCTTCGCACTGTGTTCACTGCCTGCAAGTCTCCGACTGCAGACCCGCCGCTTGCTCCACACTCGAATAATATCAATTAGGGGGGGGTGAGGGCGGGACTCCGAGTGGAGAGCCTCCGCCACTCGCACTGAGTGGCAGGCGCAGCCGGCCTGCCAGGCAGCGATTCCCAGGACCGAGGGGCGGGTCCCCGCGATAAGGCCGCCCCGGCCGCGGGGGCGGGATTCGCGGAGCAGGCCAATGGGCGGTGAGCGGAGTCAAGTTGCGGGTCCAGGATTCCCTCCAGGTTCTGGGTTCCCCTGTCGCGCTGGATGCTCAGGGAGGAAGGACGTGTATTGTAGCTGAGGTGCGTGTCGCCGTGGGCACTCTGGTTTGTAGCAATGGCAAGCTTTCGTGGAGCAGAATCAAGCCGAGAATAACGCTCCCAATTTACAGTTTCCTGTATAGCTTTACTCCTCTACGTCTTGTAGAAGCCAGAGGGAATGCAAGCGGTGTCTCAGCTACCGAGCACGGAGCCGGGACAGTGAAATGAGCTGTGCCTTTAAGTCAAGTGTCTTTTACTTTTTTTGTTGTTACAACCTCCGCGGGTCAGATAACTGTTCTTTTCCTTTCTTGAATAGTTTTTGCTTTTCTTTTTGTTAATCCAACAGCAGTCAACTCTAGGCTCCACCCAGCATAGTCCCTAGAATAATAAAAATAAAAGCATGTATTATGTTCAAACAGTGTTTCCAAGAGTTTGCAACAAGCTCTGGCAAAAGAAACAGAGAAAAAGGGAATAGAGAAAGGAAGTCTTTTGTTTTATGGGTCCCCCTTACCCCGCCCAATCTTTTCACAACAGTTTATTGGTTGCAGTAAAACATTCAGACAACCTTCAGATGATTCCGTATCATTTTTGTAAAACATGTTTATCATTTTCGGAGGTTTTTCCTTGGATTTCTCCACTTTGATCGTTACCCATTTTGCTGCATAAATTACATTTAATTTTAAAGAATGCTACTATGAATTAAGCTCATAAAGTAAACGTCTTTCGCAAATACCAACTATTTTCCCATAAGTATTAAATAATCTCTGAAAGGGAAACTGAGAATAAAAAGTATAACCAACATCTCCAGTTGAATTCAGCCAACTAAAATGTCGGGGACGACTGTGTAGAGGGAAATACATTTACCGTTAGGCAGTTTTGGACTCCGCAATTCAGGAGGTGAGGAATATAATAACTTTACAACATTAATTGCCAAATCATCGATTTCAAAGGTCACGCAGAGTAACGTTATCATATATTTAAGATGAGCTTTAATTTTTTCTTGTCCTCTATTGTTCCTTTTAAAAGAATATCTGTCATTCATAATTTATTTTTATTTATGATAGGCACAAAGTTTGATCTCACCTACAATTCCAAATGTTTCCTGTCTATATGGAAGTATAAAGTAAATTGGGTTATTTCTGGTGAAAACTTTTCAGTAATGACAACCTCAGATTTTTAAATTTTATTTTATTGTAAATTGGCTCCTAGAGTTTTTATTTGACTAATGCAATTACAAAAGAAAAAGAAAAAAGAGAAAGTGAAATGCTATCTCCTTTAACTTTAACCTCTTTGGTTCCGTAGAGTTGTAGAGTTTTTCCCCTCTTAAATGTTACTTGTTCCTAGCCATTATGCAAATTAAATATTTTATAAAGTATATCTAAAAACACCCTAAATGTCTTTTAAATGATGCAAAGAAAATGTAAACTGCTTAATAGATTAACCTTGAAAAGAAACCAAAAAACAAAATCTAGAGTACACTTGTTACAGAGATCAAGCAGTATTTATACTAACAGATGCTTTAGGAGTAAAAATTGCAAGGTAAAAAAAAACATTAGAATTAAAAACGGAAGTCCCTACATGTAGTCTGTGAAACTATTAATCTCAGAACCATAAAATCGCAAATATTAAACCATTTCTAATAGTTAAAAATAATTCACCAGGATTTCAGCACTTTCCCCAGGGTCTCATCCCCACTTCTTAGAATGACACCAAGCTAGCCTTTAAAGTTGAAAATATTCCTTTCATCTATTGAATGACTAATACTGAGTGATGTGAATACAAATACCTTTCCATTAAACCAGGAAACCAAAGAAGTAACATCCTTCACTCTGATGAGCATAGGTGGTGTAGGGAGGTCCCTTATTATGTGCTCTCTCTGTCAAGCATAGGGGCATGTGCAGCCTCGATTTTATTTTTAGAGACAAGATGCTTCACATTATATGCACATGTGCCAGGCTGCTGACAGATTTCAGAGTTGCACAGTGGTGCTCATTTGAAGTTTACCAATCTTCCCTTCTCCTCCACCTCCTCCTCCATTTTTTTTGGTATCTAGGTACTGCAAATTGATAAAGAAATCATGGCATTTAAATAAAAGTGAGTGATTTAGTCAAGATGAGAATGTTCATTGCTCAGTATTATATAGCATATATTTTAGTATATAAATTGATATGAGACTGTATTTCACTAGCAGCAAAGCATATAAATTTATTTGAACATGAAGCATTGAAATAAAAAATAATCAGTTTGTGAAACTTTCATATTTTAAGATAACATTTGAATGTTAATAACTTTATATAACTTTTTAATAGTCTATTTTAGCTTCAAATGTATGATATTTGTATATTATCTCTTTTTAAAGCAAATTGCAATAAGTGTTATCAATGTATGTGTGTATATAAAATGAGTTAGACAAGAAGTCATTTTCCTCAACAAAATCAAATGGGTATATAGTCAACACATGTCAAAGCAGAGCTTGTGAAAACTATTTCTTAATTTTATGTATTCATTATACAGTTCAATTGATAGATATATTTAGCTAACTTTAAATAAATGGAAAAAAGATAGAAACTTTAGTATTTCCATTTATATCCCTCCTTTTGAAACATCTATCATAAATGTATAGTAAAAAGATGAAAAATGCCTACTTTCAGATACAAAGATAATATATCAGATTTTTGTGTACCATGTCATTTTTATCTAGCTATTCACTAATAATCACATATAACTGTACATATATGACAATAAATTTAAGACAAATATCAAATGAGGGTATAGAAGTTATTTTCTTCTAATTTGCACCAATACTGACCTTTACCTCACTGTTTGTCTCTGGGAGACATTCTGTTATTTTAAGAGAGACATGGATTCTTAGTAGTACTAAATGATAAAGACTCAGGAATAAGTTCTGTGAATATTTAAATAAAAACCTTTGTGTGCCGGGTGCACGGGTGTGTAGTAAAGGAGACTTTAGAAGGTAGAGGAACAGCCTAAGACTTCAGTATGTTACAAATCTAAGGTGCCAAACTGAATACTGAACAACAGGAACAAAGAAATCAAAGGTCTGTTTTTGAACCTACTACTTCAGCGTTTACATCTAAATGCATTCACAGCTGGTAAATGTGAAAATGGAACTTTATCACAGAAAAAACAGGTACTGGTAAGTTAAACTGAATTAGAAAAAGTACTGTGCAGAAGAAACTGATTATAAACAGAAAAGAAATGGTATGTCTCAGTTAACAGGTATTACAGAAAACGTGTCCTCTATTTGTGATTTCAGTCAAAATGTAAGCAATCTGTTGTGCAGAAAAATCACATATTTACATTGGCATGACTTATGCAGCATATGTAAAAAATTTATTTGTAACCCAATGTAAAGAATGTACATAAGCTAAGCTCATTTTTAAAAGTAATAATTTAATTTGTTCTTCTAAGCTTAGATTTAGCTGGCCATATATGTGGAAGGCAGTGGTCTGAAATGAAATCATAAGTCAAGACTATATCCTGTTCCTTTATAAAAGTTCACTCACTTTTATGAGGTCAGATAAATATTATAGTGTTCAGAAGCATACAATTTTAATTCTTTAACTGCAATTACTGAGTTAATTTAACACATCTTAACAATAATAATATTTATATTAAAATTATGAGTCTAGTTGAGTATTGCTAAATTGTCAAACTGAAATTTTTTAATCACTGAAAGTATCCAAAGTGATAAGTAAAATGAAGTTATTATTTAACTAATATTGAAAGAACCACTAATATAGCAGAAAAAATGTTGCACATTATACTTAAAACCACTTAGCACATGTTTAATATTCTCCAGAAATTTTTTTAATTTGATTTTTGCCTGGGAAGATTCCTCCTTTGCATTACTTACCCTTCATTTTGTGGTAAATCACCATCAATGATAAGAAGAACTATCTTAAATTATGCAAATTACTTCTACATGCTTTCTTCGCATTTTCTCATCTTGCAATTTTTTAGCTCTTCAAACCCAGTGGATTGTTGTCAAAGAGATCTGTGATAATTCAGTGACCACCAGGGGGCACCGCAATCTCTGGCTGGCCTAACCAATCGAGTCCATACTGAATAAGAAAGAGTTAATTATGAAATTATTATTTATATATATAATTATGAATATTTGTATATACAACTTCAGATGTATAATTAGTATTATAGATACTTTTATCTTCTCTGTCAGCCTGTTAAAGACCTTCATAAAAATTTGTGAGATGTTCTATGACCTATTTCAGTCTACAGAGACCATGTTAACTGAAGGAGCTCCAAAGCCACCTTAGAAGGTGAATTATTATGCAGAAAAATGCTCCCCAATTTTTAAAAACTTAAGATCTGAGGACCTCAGGCTTCAGATACTCTCTTCCTAACTTCCCACCCACTTAATTCCTAAAGTCTTTTACCCCAGAAACAGTGTAAGCATTGAGTATTCTCTAGGACTTGACAGTTCTCAGATTTTAAGGACCTGGTGAACTTCCTAGAACTCTCTAGCTAGGGTAGCATTTTAGAGACCACTTTGCACCCTAGTTTTCTGCTATGGTTAATACTGAAAACATGGTATCAAAATTTACCTGACTGTTCTCCAGGAGGTCTAAGAAAAGGTCTAAGGGGCGTCCAGCCTGCAGGCCCCTAGGCCACAGGCAGTCCAAGATGGCTGTGAATGTGGCCCAACACAAAATTGTAAACTTACTTAAAACATTATGAGATTTTTTTGGTGTGACTACATGTTGCAATGTATTTAATGTATGGCCCAAGACAACTCTTCTTCCAGTGTGATGCAGAGATGCCAAAAGGCTGCACACCCCTGATGGAATTTCTATGTGCCAAGGTAATTTAGAAACGGGATTTCTATGTTATGGGGAAAACAATTCATAAATAGTGTCTGCTAGCTGTAAAATTATAAACCTGTGTGTACTCTCTCCACAGACTAGAGGTGGAATTCTACGTGCTGCCAAAGGTGGTGCCCAATACTACTACCCCTTGACTGGACATGTAGAGTTGTTCTCTCTCCACGGAAGAATTGGGAAAGTTTGTGTGAGACAAAGACTGTCTTGGTAAGAGAGAGATCACCAGTTCCCAACTCAATCCCATTTGAGAGTCAACGATATCGAAAGCTCTGAAATATTAGGATGGTTCTGCCTGGGAAGAAAATGAACCCAAGCACCCAAAGAAGTCCCATTTGTGAGGGAAAGAGAATTCTGTGCTTAACATTTGCTAGGTGGAGACATATGCCTGAGGCTCACAGGCCCTCTGAACCCAGCAACCCAAGTGTGGTATACCTACTAATTAAGTAGAGCTATAGACCCTTTGGAGTGGCACCGCTGCTGGGGAGGGCTCTGTAGAATGAGGCAACACTCGACCAATTCTGTATAAAGTCTGTTTTCAAAATTATACAGTGTGACACTGATGAAAATAAAGTTAGTGGTGCACTGAACTTACTAATCCTTAGGAAAAATTCAATCCCTTTGGGCTGAGTGTAGTAGAGTCATCAGACACTTGTGGAGAAGAGAAAGCCTCAAGAAGGAGATGTAAGTGTTTTCTTAAGTTGGACAAGCCAACTTAAAAGAGATAAATGAGTATATTTCTTCTGGATGATGGGGGTCAAATTGATTACAGATTCACAGTCTAAATAGCACAGTATTCCTGAAAGACAATAATGGCGGAAACTTCAATTAAAGTAGGATTTTCAAGTATTTATTCAATATTTACAAAGGCACTAGGGGCACATGCAGACAAAGCACAGCCCAACACTCAGGAGACCTAACGCCCATCAGGGTTCCTTTGTGACTCGAGTTTCCTTTTAGAGAAGTGGAGAAGATCGTATGTTTGGAGAAATAGGTAAATAGCCGGTTTTGCCCAGTGTGGAGTTCAACCACATCAAAATGATGATGTCTTCATAATCACTCTATTGACTGTAAACTACAGAATGATTCAATGCACAATAAGGCTTTTATCATGTGGCTTGTCCAAGATTGTTTTCTTTTCCTTTCTCTGCACTCAGATCAGATAAAAGAATTCATGAAAATTTATACTCCGTCTCAGATTCTATGAGGTTATTATTACCATTGTTTGGCTTTATACATGCATTGCTTTAGCTAAAGCTCCATAGTTCACCTGGCACACTGTCTGGTTGGTTTTAGATTGATGAAATGGCTGAGGTCAATCTCAGTTTAATTATTTTAATATCTGACAGTCACCCTCTCTGCAGTCTTTTAACAGGCAAGCTCTGGTGGCAAAGTATGTAAAACTAAAGCTGTGAAAAACATGGAACAAAATTGGCTTATTTAAGAACAGATGATGATGATAAAAGCTAAAACCTATTTTATCTACCTAACAGGTACAGGGAAAGAAGAAATCACCCTGCCTTCCAACAAAGAAGGACAGGAGCTTTATGAATTCTTTCACATCTCAAATTGGAATTAATGTTTCTATATTATCACATCTCTATATTTATTTTAACAATTTATCATATATTGACATATACCTTTGAGTTAATTTTTGAGAGATTGATTACTTTATGTTTGAATAATTATATACTATGATTATATGCTTGTCCTCAGATACTTTGGGGGAACTGTGCAGTAGGTCATCACATTTTAGATAAATGGCAGTATGCCCATTTCAGAGAATAACGGCTATGATTCATGCCATTATACTTGTTCCCAGGGACATAGGATATATAGCAGGATGGTAAAGGATAATGAATGAAAAGGAAAAGGAAAAGTTAGGGTCAATGTTAGAATTCTGTCTTTTCAAACATTTAAACATATAATAAATATTTTTTAAAAATAGCTTTATATTCACCCAATTACATGTTTTAAATAAAGCTTAAGCCTTAAAGAAGTAGATCCATTTTGACCAGAAATCAGTAAATTTTATATAAATTTCAGTATTACATACATATATATATTTTTAAAATTGTCTATAAAATTTGGGTATGATGGTATATATTTTTACACAGTTGTACAAAATGTATATGTTTTATTTTTTCATTTATTTATTTTAAGGTTTTATTTATTTGTTTCTAGAGGGCGGGGAAGAAGGGAGAAAGAGAAGAAGAGAAACATCAATGTGTGTCTGCCTCTCGTGTGGCCCCCTCTGGGGACCTGGCGTGCAACCCAGGCATGTGCCCTGACTGGGAATTGAACTAGTGACCCTTTGGTTTGCAGCCTATGTTCAGTTCACTGAGCCACACCAGCCAGGGCTAATTTTCACATATTTAATAGAGATTTAGCATGAAATAGATTCTCTAGTAATAACTATTATTCAAAATTTAATTTTTTCAGAGATTATCATTATAAGGCATTGATCCCCAAATTAAAAGTAAATGTTTATGTCATATTTATTTATGAATGATTTGAATAATGAACATAGATCCAGAAATATTCAGTTATTCAGATATACATATAATACATTATTTCCAAGAGCTACTTGACTCACAGACTTTGCATATTTATCTCTATACCTAGTAGAAGCCAGTTGGCTTCCTCCTTAGTCTCTCTGCAAACTAAGCCTAGCAACAGGAAGGCAGAATTCAAGGCCCACAAGTTACATACTCCGAGGACCAGTGCTTAATTTTAAATCTGTTTTTTTTAAATTTGGTATTCAAATCCTTATCTTGACCTACAGATGCAAGTCCCTTAAATAAACTTCCCACTACTCCATCCTTCCAACAAGATTCTTGTCGTAGGACCTAACTCTATGCCTTAGGCCACTTAGGCCTTGCTGCCTACTGGTCCACCATCTTGATGTGGACCACCTGCCATCTGTGTGGATATTAACTGCTTTTCAGTGCTTTCTTTGCTTGCTACCTACTATTTTTCCTGAATTTGTCCAATGCTAACAATTTACACACCATTTCCTTCTTCTTATCAAAATATTTATTAGACAGTATACTACCTGCCTTTCTAGACTACTTTATCACTTATGGATTTGGGTATTTCCATTAGCAAACCTAGGTGTATTTTATTCTAGGCCTGACCCTTCCACTCCATTACATTCTTCTACATTTAGCTTTCAGTGTCTCTGCCCCATCGTGAAATGACACAGAATGTACTCTCTTTCAGATTACAAAACCTTGTGTTTTAATTACCACACTTAGGATGAGGCCTGCTTTTAGAGTTAGTCATCTCTTCTTCTGTCATTCTGTCTCCCTCCCTTGTTTCTTCCCTCTTTTTTTCTTCCTTCTCTCCTTTTATGACAGTTTGTACAGCACAGTCCACTATTTAGCCTTTAGCCAAAGCACATACAATTAATAGGCATTACTGTTTCAGTGAGATAGGTGGTCTGGTAGATTATTCATAGCAATAAATCAGACTGGGGAGAGCATCCTAGAAGAGACTGGTGTTTTAGATTGCACTTGGGTTGCAAAGAATAGCTGGGCAGATAAAGTTGATTGGAGAAGGGAATTCAGAGAGCATAGTGGGAAATATATGGGAATATATGATATGTTTTATTAAGAAATGGAAACTACTCTAGGCATTGTGAGCTGATAAAATGTAATTTGAATGATCTTGAATATGGATCTTAGGAGACCTGAAAACAGCCTCATTGTGTGAGTCAGTAAGTGAATCCTCCCTGGGCTGAGCCTTGAGATGACCACAGTCCCAGCTGACATCTCAACTGTAGCCTCGTGAAGTCCCTGAGCTAGAGGACCCAGCTGAGTTACACTGGATTTCTGACCCACAGAAACTGGACCAATAAATGGTGATTGTCTTAAGCTGAGAACTTTTTAGCTAATTTTTATGCAGTTATATAAAACTAGTACAAGAGCTTAAACAAATTTTTCTGGACATCTAATTTACAAGCTGCATTTATTTGCTGTAAAATGCCAAGGCTAGTTTCTGTTCCTCAGTACATCAATCAGAGCACCGAGGTGTGAGGGCTCACCTGCTCCACGTGCTGACCAACTCTTCGTATTTTTTTAGCCATTCTGTGTGGTGGTATCATGTTGCGTCTAATGTTTATTTATCTGCCAACTAATGAAGTTGAATACACCTTTATATGTCTATTGGTCATTCAAATATCATCATTTATGAAGAGCCTGCCCATTTTTTTCTGACTTGTCTTTGTTATAGATTACATACAGTAGTTTTTGCATCTAAATATGCATCCTTTGTCAGATATACATGCATTGTCACATTTTGCGGTTTGCTTTTTAACTCCATTAATTTATCTTTTGATAAAAAGAAGTCAACTTTAAAATGGTCCAGTTTAACATTATGTTCTTCTGTGATTACTAATTTTACTATCTTCTTCAAAAAATCATTGCCTAATCCAAGGTCACAAAGATATTTCCTATTTTCTCCTAAAAATCTGTATTGATTTACCTTTCATATTTGAATCTGCTGTCCATATGGATTCATTTTTGTTTATGGTGGGAGGTAGAGGTCAAAATGCATTTTTCCTCATATGTACCCTGTGGCCCCAGCATCATTTCTTATGCATTACACTACAGTAGAACTTCTGTTACAAGTCTGGTGGATGATTCTATGTGTGGAATATCTCATGAAGTTTTTGTGGAAATTCTTTTGTCAAAGACTCTTTTAGTCAGAAATCTGGCTTATTTATATATTCTTGTACAAGAGGGGAAATGTCTATTTAAAGTCCTTTGCAATCACATAGATTCACAAAGATCTTAATTTTGTTGATAGGACTTTAAAACATTTACTCTTTGTATATTTTGAGACAATGTCTAGTTATTATCCATTCTACTTTTACCCTGTTTCTTGGAAAATGTATTGCTCACATGAGACAAGCCCACGGATACTTCATCTGCCTAAACGCGTCTTCCTGTTTCACTGGGTGGAAAGCTAGCAGGCAGCACCACAATACTGTTTTCCATCGTGTCAAGGATAAAGAAGCTTTAAGGGTATGTCCAGCAGCTTTTTTCTAAAGGAAAGAAAAAAAGTACCCAGGGGCATATATTCCTGCTGCTCCTGTTCTTCACCTTTTTGCTTTATTCAATCTGGGTCAGTGCACAAGCTGAGAGTGATTTTAAAGTAATTAAAGTAACTTAGACATTTAGGTATAAAATACAGCATTTAAGTTTAAAATATACTACCAATTCTCAAAAATTTTGGATTATTCTGTTTAACTGGGCTCTCTGCTTCTGACAGTGCCAATACCCTCAAGTCCATTTTCAGCCGTTTAAAACATACCAGAACAAATCTCTCCTGCACTGGACCCTCTCTGCTGGTTCCCATTTCACTTGGTGAAAGTGAGGCTCATTAATGACTCAAACAGTTTCACGTACTACGACCTGTGTAACTCCTCCGTCTCTTGCCCCTTTCCCCTTTCTCAGTTGTTTTCTCTCACTGACGTCTTATTCCTCTAATAGAGCAAGCGAGCTTCTGCTTTCAGACATTTAAATTCCCTCTACCCTCTGCTTGAAACACAGTTCCTCCAGACATTTATATAGACCACTCCTTCACCTCCTTTAGATTTACCCAATTGTCTCTTCTCACAAAGATTTTCCTTAGAAATGGGTGAGGAAGATATTGGCCAAAGGGTACAAACTTTCAGGTATAGGGTGAATGTATTCTGAGGACCTACTGTGCAGCATGGTGATGACAGCTAACAACACTGTGGTAGACTTGAGAGTTGTTAAGAAAGTACACCTTAAATGTCCTCATCACAAAAATTGTCACTTTGTGAGGTGATGAAGGTGTTAACTCACCTAATTGTAGTCATCATTTTATAGTATGTATGTTTACCAAATCATCAAGGGATACACTTTAAACATTTTTAAAAAAAGTTGTGTTAATTAATACCAATAAAGCTGAAACAATTGAATAAAGAGTGAAATATACTTTAATAATACATTTTATTTTGCCTAGTGTGTCAAAATATTATTTCAGCCTGTGGCACTAGCAGCTATACATGGCAAGTGGCTACCGTGGTGGACACAGTGTGTACCAGAGTGGCCTAGACATTTGGTCAAAGCACAGCTTACTGTTTCCCAGTCTCAATGCTTCTAGACCAGTATGCCTTGGGTGAAGCCTTAGAATTTGCATGACTAACACATTGCCAAGTGATTCTTTTGCTTCTGATTTTGGGATTACACTGTGAGAGACACTACTTTGGAACATTGTCTTTTTCATGTTGGCTGTTTATTAGAATCACTTGGAAGGTTGTTAACCTCCTACTACCTGGATCCCACCCCTAGAGATCTCAACTTAATTTGGGTTTCTAAAAAGATTCTCAGGTGATTGTTTAAAACTTTTCTTTATAAAGAATCATAGATTCACAGAAGTTACAAAAAAATGATACAAAGAAGGACACTATACTATTCACCCAGTTTCCTTCAGTTTTAACATCTTGCAAAAACTACTGTAGAATATTAAAACGGTGCAATTGACACCAGTGCAATCCACAGAGTGTATTCAGATGTGAGCACTTTTACATGCACTCGTTTGTGAGTGTGTATAGTTCTATGCAATTTTCTCCTGTGTACCCACCATCATATTCCAGATCCAGGACTGTTACATCACCAAAAAGATCTCACGTGCTCCTTTTTTGTAGTTATACTCACGATTAACATCCTCTTTATTCCTATCATTTTGTGATTTGATCATACCCATATGATCATATATAGTTTGTGGCTTTTTGAGACTGGCCATTTTCACTCAGCATAATAGCCATGAAGTTCATCCGAGTTGTTGAATGTGTTAACAGTCCATTCTTTTCATTGATGAGAAACATGCCATTGCATATTACAATTTAATTACCTATCCACCCACTGAAGGGCATTTGAATTGTTTCCAGAATGTGACCACTATAACTAAAGCTATAAACATTCATGTGCAGGTTTTCATATCATTGTAAGTTTCTGTTTTTCTGGGATAATGCCCAAGAGTGCAACTGCTGGGTCACATGGTATGCACAAGCTTAGTTGTGTAAGAAATTGAAACTGCTATACTCTTTTTCAGTGTGGCTGTACCATTTTACATTCTGATCAGCAATATATGAGTGTTCCAATTTTACTGCATGCTTGTCAGCATTTGATATTATTGCATTCTTTTCCAGTCACTCATTTAGGTATGTATGGTGTCTCCTTGTGTAATTTACATTTAATTAATAGCTAATGATATGGGACATTTTCCTTTGTGCTTATTTGCTATCTGTTTATACTCTTTGGTAAAATGACTCTTCATATCTTTTTTCCTGTTTTTCAATTAGATTATTTTGTTTTGTACTGCTGAGTTTTGAGACCTTTTAAGATATAATCTAGATGCAGACTTTTTATGGATATGTAGTTTACAATGGTTATCTCCCAGCCTGTGACATACTATTTCTTTCTCTTCACAAGGGTTTTCACAGAGAGAAGGTTTTGAATTTTGGTGAGGTCTAATTTATCAATTTGTTTCTTTTATAAAATGTGCCTTTGTTGTCAAGCCTAAAACCTTTTCACTTGCCCTAGACTTAAGACTCTCTTCTCTGTTTTTTACTATTGGGTAATGTTGCATCTTATATCTGTGATCATTTTAAGTTAATGCTTTCTTTTAAGGTATGATTTTTAGGTAAGGTTCATTTATTAGAACTTGTGCTTCAATTGCTCCAGCACCATTTATTGAAAACACTTCCCTAGCACAGTTTGAAAAACACTGTAAACTTTGGCAGATTAATACCTTTGCATCTACCTCCCTCTTCTGGTGCATTACAAGTCATTAAGAAGTATGTTTCAGTGGTCTCCGATTCCAAATGTACTAACACATGCTGAGTTTGGCTAATATGAGTATTCTGAGCTGAGATTCAGGTTTATAAATACATTTATTTACTTTCTTCTCTACCTCCCTTCCTTGACTCTTTTCCTTTCATCTTCCTGCTCACCTTTCTTTTACTCCTCCCCTCTCCTCATGGCAGATACTGAAGATGTAGCAATGAACAGATTATAATTGTCTTCATGGAATCCATAATCTGCATTAAGGGGCAAAATTATGTGGACAATTCAAAATAATACAGATTCGGAGACCAGTAAGTATTTGCAAACTAGTAAAGGTTGGTAATATTATAAAGTTCATTAAAGGGAAGACTACTTTAAGTGATGATGTAAGCAAAGTCCTTTTTCAAGAAGCGTGTGTACACACAAATAGATGTCTTATAACAGGACTTTCATTTTTAGGGTTTTTTTAAATTGAAATACAGAGTGTTTCTTTTGTCTTTTTTTCTACCCAAGGACATTTTGTTAATTGCTTTTAGAGAGGGAAAAATGGGGAGAGGATGGGAGAAAGATACACATCAGTGTGAAAGAGAAGCATCAACTGGTTGCCTCCTCTACATGCCTGGACCTGGGATCAGTGCCAGGACCAGACAGGGGATCATAAGCATCTGACCAGGAATCTCACAGCACTCTCCACTGGACCAGGGATCAAACCGGCAACCTTGGTATGTGCCCTGACAAGGAATCCAGCTGCAACCTTTTGTTTACCTGATGATGCTCCAACCACCTGAACCACACTGGCCAGGGCCAGAGTGTTTTTGCAGAGCAGGAAACAGTGTTATTCTAGCAGGTGCCTGAAGCACCTCTGTAAAGGACTGGGCAGTGCAGTCACAGGAATACATTCGAGGCACAAACCAGGGACCTGCTTAAGGACAGTGCACATCTTTGTGATATAAATCAAGCTTTATTCATCAACGCTCAGTTACCTTCATAATAGACTATATTAAGCATGTACTTGCTGATCATTATTCTTGAAATGTATCAATAATTGAACAAATTTAAAAACAAAAGAGACCAAAAGAAAACCCACTAAAAGTAGGTACAAAAGTGAAAACCTATTCTTATTTTAAATTGCATTAAGCCCAATTTTTCTCCTAACTCAGACCTTCTTGAGATGTAAGATAGTCAAATGCCACTGACAAAATTCCCTTTGCATCTGTCATGACAAGGCTGAAGTTCCTTGCAAGGAACATGTCTTGAAAGGAAGACTGTGAAGTTGATGTTCCCAATAGAGCTTCCTGTCAGAGCTTGATAGAGCAAGATTCTTTTTGCTTATTGCACAGACTTAAGCCTTGGTAGAAGTCAAGTTTGCAGTCAGATTTTACATGCACATCTGCAATTGACCAGAAAAACATACCCCATGTGCTTTTAACAAGTTAACCTGTTCTTTCCACCCAAAGAACTACCCATAAACACATTTTCTCTGTATGTTGCAGATCCCATAGTTTGTTATCTTTATGAGTCATTTTTAATAACCTTGTCTAAATTTTGGTGGACAAGTAAATGTAGTTGCAAAAATGCTGTAAATGTACTGTCTTTCAAAGACAAAGAGACTGTTACTTGAGGGAAAAAGAATTATTAAATCAACTTAATAATTATTAAATTATTAAACCATCAAAACACATGGTTTGCCATGTGTACTACCAGTATAGTCTGGGAAACAAGTGTGTTTTACTGTTGTCTCCTAGCAAGGGACCCTTATTGATTTGTGGTTATTGGTGTGAATTTCTTGGTACTATGTTTGTTTGGTGGTTATCTCAATTCAATATACCTTTTCATGGAGCCCTCTATCTTTGTCTCATCTTCAGGTATAGTGCTTAAATAGCACTCTTTAAATTTTTTGAGAACTTGTCCTATTTCCTGTGTTTCCATTCTGCAGAAGTTGATAATGAGTTTTCTATTCCATCTAAACATCTGTGCTTATTCATTTTTCTCAAAGTTTTTCAATAACTATTGTTTCAATAACTCAGACTTAAGTCACAACACCATACTGTTAGAAAAATTGTATGAAAAGAAAAAAAACTTGATAATGCTTGTTCATTAATGGAATGTGATTTTTGTAATAAATCCAGCTCTTAGTTCCAGGCATATAATATTCAAAATAAACACTACCAGAAAGGTTATTATAGTCTTACTCTGGGGTGTAATGTTGAATGATACATAATGATACATGCATACATAGCTAGAGTCAAATCCCAGCCCCATTTTTTTATTTACTTATTTATTTAATATTTTTTTATTTTAAATTTTGTTCATGTACAGTTTTCTGTCTTTTACTCCCATCCCAGCCCACCTATCCAGCCCTCCCCACCCTCCCATTTCCAGCCCCCATAGTTTTTGTCCTTGTGCCTTTCATATTTTTACCTATAAACTCTTCCCCTTCTCCCCTGAAATTCCCTCCCCTCTCCCCTCTGGATACTGTCAGCCTGTTCTCTATTTTGGTGTCTTTGGCTGTATTTTGCTTGTTTGTTTATTTTGTTGTTTAGGTTCCTATTAAAGGTGAGATCATATGGTATTTGTCTTTCACCACCTAGTTTATTTTGCTTAGCATAATGCTTTCCAGCCCCATTCTTATTTGCTTTGTGATTTGGGGCATGTCTCTTCAAGCTGATGAATATGTTTCTTCATTTGTCTAATAAAGATAAGAATATGTATCTCCCAAAGTTATTGTAACAATTCAAAATGATGAATGTAGCTCACTGAACAGTGTTTTGCAAATATTACAAAAGTTTTTCTTTAGCAAAATGATTAGGCCACAGTCTTTTAACAAATATATATATATATATATACAATTTGTATCAATTAGGATAGTAAGTAGACCACAGTAATAAGATATACACACAGCGTTTACTAGCCTGATTAATATGGAGAACAATATTTTAAATGGGCACAGCCCCCTGGGCGCAGATTCTAACTCCATTCCAAGCATTCCTAATGTGGTGCCTCATTCTCTTCAGCCTCTCCTGTCTCTTCCTAGGAACTAGTTATGGATCTTTGCCATGCTGGAACCCTCATGTGTCTGTGGTAGTTTTGAGGAACCCCAACCCCTGAATCCTTCTATGGAATGAACACTGGGTTGATGTGTGCCATCCTTCCCCGATCTTCTGGGACCCTAGGTCAGCAGGTTTATCTAAATAGTGTCGGTGGCTAGAGCGCTAAGAATGTCCTGTGTTTCTCTTCCTGGCCTGGGCTTAATAAATTCTTTTCTCCTTCTTGGCAGTTCCGATTTCAAATGGCTTCTCTTCGGTCTCATTCTTCCACTGTCACAGTTCTCAAGCTACCCACCCTGTCAGAAGGATTCACCTATAATATTTTATTGTAAATTGTTTTTTCAAATAAGATAAAAATAACACAAGCTCACCACAGCCAATTAAGTAATGCCAAGATCTACAGAGAAATGTTGACAATGTCTCACTTCCCTCACTTTGCTGCCTCCCATCCTTCAATGTAACCCCACACAAATATGTTACTACTGGAGGGTGTTTGTAACCACAGCGTCGCCCATCCTTTTTCAGTCATGCGGTCACTTTCCTGGGTTTATAAAATTATTTGAATAAAAGTAAGTCCATCTGAATGTGCAATTATGTTTTTACATTTAATAATACATTAAGGGTATCCCTTCATTTCCATGAATAAGAATTGCTCTTCTAATATTTTAATTTATTTTTAAAATTTGAATACTAAATTTATTTCAAAATTAATTTTCCATGTGGTGAGAGATTGGACCCCATCTTTTTTTTTTTCTTGGGTGTCTAATGGCTTGAACAATGGGTTCAGTGGGAGCAATGGCTTGCTCCCCAGTGTTGTGACTCACTGTTTACACTTAATCTACTTTTGAATTCTCTGTTCTGCTTCACCGATTTATTTTTATCTTTCCATGCCCAACCACATTTTTATTACAAAATGTTTTACAGTAAACATTTTTAGTATTTAGAAAAGCTAGTATTTTTTAAAAAATATTTTCCCACCCATTATTCTTTTTCTTAATTTTGTTACCACTTCATCGACTATGCATTTTCACCTGGATATTTAAATGTTATCACATTAAAACTGTGTTGGAGCATTAAATTAGAATTAAATTAGTGAAAATCATATGAAACATTCTGATTCAGAGAAAAGTCTATTTCTACAATTGTTCAGGTTTGCTTGCAATAATATTTTATAATTTCCTTCACATAGATGTTACACTTAAAAAAAATGATTCCTAAACCCTGGCCAAGTAGCTCAGCTGATTAGAACATCGTCCATCCCAACGTGCCAAGACTGTGGATTTGATTCTTGGTCAGGACACACACAAGAATCAACCGATGAATGCATAAATAAGTGGAATAACAAATTGATGTTTCACTCCCTGTATCTCTTTCTCTGTCTCTCCCCTTCTTCCTCTCCCTTAAGTGAATCACTAAAAATTATTTTTGCATTTTTTAATGTTTAAATTGTCACTAGGATATTAATTTTTAGCCCTATTTTCTAACTTATTATTGGGAATTATTTATGGACCCTTGCATATTTTTGATATCTACCCAACTTATCAAATTCTATTTTAAATTCTACTACTATAGTATTTGCTGGATTTTGGGGATATATATTATAAATTACGTAAATCAATATAATTTTATTCCTCTGATATTTAAAAAATTTCATTTTTCAGTTCCAATAACATTAATTCAACTGTCCAAAGTAATTTTCAAAATCATAACAGTTGGTACAAACATTCTTGTCTTGTTCTTTATCTCTGTGTTATGATTTTAACATTTCACCATTCACTATCATGGCAGGTGTTGGTAAACATGTTATCAATGTTTATATCAAAGTTAAATCACATCATTTTATTTCTATTATATTTAGAGTTTTTATATGTATTGTCTGTTAAACTTTATTGGACTTCGTATGATCATATGAGTATTTTTACTAAATAGATAACCTGATTTTGATCATTCTTTCTGGAATGCACCCTGTTTAACCACCATTCATTATATTTTTGTCTGATTCTTTGTGTACTTTTAATTATATGAAAGTGAAATTCATGTAACATGAAATAGATCATTTTAAGGCAATTTACTTTTTTTTAGTACTTTTACAACACTGTGTGTCACCTTTATCTAGTTCTGAAACATTTTTGTCACCCAGAAGGTAACCCATTAAGCACTTACTCTCCATCCTCATTCTCCCCTCCTCCTACCTTCTGACAACATCCGATCAGCGTTCTGTCTCCATTCACTTTCCCTGTTCTGTATATTTCATGTAAATAGAATCTTAAGATATGTGGTATTCTGTGGTGATATGTGGGGACCTCTTTTACTTAGCATAATGTGTTCAAGTTCAAACCAGTCGTAGCATGTATCAGGACTTCATTACATTTTATGGCTGAACAATATTCTATTGTATACCACAAATTATTTACCCATTTACACCCTCTGATGGATTTTGACCTTTAAGCTATTATGAACAATATTACTATCAATGTGCATGAGTATGTATTTATTTAAGTCTCTATATTCATTTCTCTTGGGTATATACTGAGTGCATTTTCTGGATTATATGGTTTTTTATATTTAACTTTTTGAGGAATCGTCAAACTGTTTTCCATTGTACCTAAACCCAATTTTACTTTTCACTAGCAATGTATGGCAGTTCTAATTTATCTAGCCATTGTAAGCTACACTCTCCAGTCTTAAAGTTGAAGCATTAAATACCCACCTTATAAGTTATCATGGAGAGAATGCACTGAGTTACCTTCTGCTCATGCCTCAGTAGTTCTCCCTCTGCCTACTGGCCTCTTTTACAGGAAGAAAAGTGTTTTCCGTTCTACCAGGTGAGAGGATATCTCCAACTACATGTAGGTACTGACGGGAGGTAGTGTCACCCATTAGTGTCTTTAGAAATTCTGATTTATTCTTTCTCATCAGGAAAGAGTAATTTTCTTGCTAGACTCATTTCCATTCTGGGCAGAAAGTTAGTGCAACATTTATTTTGCTTCAAATTCTTACCCTTTGAGTTTTCTCACTTCTAATTCACCTTCCATCTTGTTTCTTTAAAGGATTCATACCTTTCTCTTATTATAGAATCCACATCTTAAAATACAGTTCAACAATATGTACACAGATTTAAGTGCCATAACTTCTTGATTTTTTAAAGTCATTTAAGAAAACATTAAGTAGTTCATGCTGCTAATTCTCTTCTTTTAAAGCAATGTTGCATTTCTAACTTAGTAATTCAGATTCAGATTGCTCTCCTCCCACTCCCTCACCCTCCAAATTTGTGGCAATTTATTGTAACATATGCCACCAGGTAAAGTCCATATCTGAACAACTGTATGCTACTGAAGTTCAAAAGAAGGCTAGAATTCAAACAGAGTGTTTATAAACTGACAAACATTATACGATATTACTCTGGGGTGTGTGTGACTTAGAATTTCTTCTCACTATAAGATTTTAGTGATATTTATGATCATGTGCATGCATTTTTGTCTTTCTCCTTTCAGTTAACTGAAACCTTCAAATAGAATTTCACATAGGTAACGCCAGTTTTGTAAAAACAGGGCTAACCAAACAGTGTTTTGTTGAATTGTAATAAGAAGCTCTTGCAAACAATAATTCAATTAGTTGAAATCTAAGTTATGATACTATTAGTATTAGGTAAAACTTATACATAATAATAAAAGTTGGAGCAATGTAAACTTCCAAATAGTATAAAAGATGAGCTTTCGGTGAACTATTTAATAAAGTCCAAAAAGGTAAATCCCAACCTATTATCAGACATGAAGACAAATAAATGAAGGGAAATGGAATGATTAAATGCTTTCATCTGGAAATTTGATTTCAATATTCAGAAACTCTACAATTCTGCTAATTCATCACAGTCTTTGTTTATTACTAATAAATTAGTGTGCTGATGGAAAGAATTCATTACCCTATCTGCACACTTCACTAGTTGCAGGTCATTTATTTCTGTGTTATCTGGTGAGACTAAAACAGCTGTAATTACATTGTTAAACATTGATTAATAAGCAACTCTCATCACTAATAAAAGAAACATGTAAAATGTGTATTCTTTCAAGTATTAAGTTTAAAGTTTTACCGTCCTCTTGGGAATAAGGAATTTCAGAATGCCATTAATCTCTTCCTGAGCTCTTGGTTTGCTTTCGCAGCTGCTTCCAGTCACACCTAGGCAACCCGATTACCAGAAAGAATTTAGTCACACTAAAGAAGCTCACAAATTTATAATTTGGTATATTCATATCTACTCTTTTCACAAAATAAAATTAATTCCTTAAAATTAACATTCAAAATAAGATTTTCAGTTCTTTGTCTTTAATGTTAACAGTCCACTCATTCAAAGCTGTGTTTTTGTTTTCTCTATTTTCATTTTACAATTGAATACACATCTATTGCAGTTGGAAATTCAAGTATTTTGTAGATTGGCAATACTTCAGCGAGAAGCATATTAAAGCACTCTGTAGTTACTGTTTATTAAGCATAGTATAATTAGGTTGATTTAAGTGTTACTAGGACATTATTACATGCCAGATATTTTGATTATCATTCATTGTACATAAGTAGACTCTGTTTGACACATGAGAAAATTATACAATTTCCTTTCCAACAATACCATAGCACATAAAATGGCATTTTAAGAAATGGTTTTTTAGTAGGTGTTTTAAGCATAACCCTACAGAATGCATGATTTCTTAATAAAATTCCTTTTGTGCTGTCAAAAATTCATCTTGAAATTTGAGGTGCCATGTAGCCTCTTGTACCTTTGTGACTGAACTGACGACTGCCATGAATTTTTTCACACTCATATGTCAGGATCTTTAAAGTGGTAGCTGTCATTTTCAGGCAGGGTGGTAGTGTGGCAAGAGCTGGGGGTGGGACTTACAGGTTCAAATCCCATCTCTGTCACTAAATAACAGTGACTTGGAGAAGTTACCTGAACTCTCTTATTGTGAGAATGAAAGGAAATAATTTCAAAAAGTGGCCAGCACAATGCAGGTGATTTATGGTAGATAAGTGTAAAATGTCATTTCCCCTCTTTCCATTGTATTAAAAATTTTAAGCAGACTAGTCAGTCATTGAACTGCTGATATTTTTAAGTCTTCCAGGATGGTGTTTCTGTTCCCCTAATATCTCAACTAACAGCAAGCCTCTGATACCAAAAATCTATCAGTTATCACATAAAGCTTCTACCAATTGTGCACATTTATCTGAATTCAAATATTGGAATTAAAATGTTTGCAGTGAAAATATTTCCAAAGATGAGTATTGAAATAGAAAAATACTACAAATAAATAAAAACGATAGGTAGAGATGGGGGGAAGGCCCTGGATGAGGACAGAGTCAGGGCAAAGGGAGGATTAGCTGAGGCACTGGGTGACTGGGTAAGGAGGTCAGGACAAGTAGGAACAGGTCCAGGTCATGTGTGCAAAGGAATAACCCCACCTACTCCATGGGGAACAATGTTACTGTCCAACTAGCAACTCAGTGTTGCAAACAGGAACCATGTACTTTAGTGTGCTCTTGAGTGCACGTAACAGAAGCCAACAAGAGGATTTATTGGAAGGGTTTTTGGAGTTTATCTAATTGTTGAGAAGCCAGAAGTCTAGGTTAGGGGAATGAATTGAATTAAAGGCTGCCTAGTAGATAAGGTACAGAAAAGTACTCTAAGTGTTTTTAGTAGAAATAGCCTGGCTAGGCAGATACTGCCACTGTTAAGGAAATGAGCAGAGGATTCTTTCTTTTATTCTTCTCTTTTTAGAATAAATCCTGACTCCCTAGTTAATATTGCTTACTTCCTCCAAATTTACAATCTTGGTAGGATATATCGCCATTCAACAATTATAGATCCAGAAACTTGTCTTGGTGGGCAGAGGGCTGCACGAGTAAAGGTCTGCCCCTCTGGCTTTCATAATCAATGACAGGAGGAGCCTTTTCCCTACTTCACCACAGAGGCCATAATAATGGCAAATTCCTTCAACAAAGGAAAGGAGGTTGGATGCTATCAGAGAAACAGACAAGCAAAATAGGAGTGGCTATGGTACTAGCATTGAGTGTGAGTCTTCCAAACAGTGAGAGAAAAAAACAAAAATCTCTGTGGTTGGAGTGGGGGATCCATCTCATTGCTTTTTGAAAAAAAAAAATGCAGGGCGTGAGCAACTTGCTGAAGGAAAACATTTATTTTCTTCCAGGAGGATGTGCTAAAGATATCTATTTGCCACTTTTCTACTCGTCTCTGTGCTAGAGAAGGCTGACTTTTATGGCCATATCAGCTGGTTTCCCTTGTCTTCTCTTTGGGTTTAGAAAGTGGGAGAAAAGGCCAGATATTAGAGATTAGGAGGACCATAAGTTTGAGATATTTATTCTCCTCACTCCCTTCCTGTCAGTCCTTATTCTGGTTGGCTATAGCTATTTTTCTCTTAAAGACACAGCTCCTGCCCTGTCCTTTTCCCACAGTTACCTGATCACCTGGGTTCTAGTAAATATTCCCTCTCCTTAGTTACTGAGGCCTCGGCCTACATTTCACTATTAAGAGCCCTTGGATGCTATGCCACTTTTAATCGTTTTCCTTCAACTGTGCTGAAGCCTTTGTAAAATAGTTTCTTCTATAAATCATCTTCACAGATACTCCTTTTGATTATGTCTTTGGTTCCCTGCCATAACCTGACTAATGCAGGTGAGCTGCAGGATAGGTCATTACCTGTGAATGGTCTTACTACTGTTCCACAAATGCATTTGTTAGTATTTGGGTGAGAAAATAATCTGTAAAATCTTGGTCATAATGCATGCTTTTACTATTGTCTTTCCATTTCTATAAAAATAGGACGAATCAGAAAGTTCTGGCCAAGATGGAGGCATAGGTAGAAACGCTTTGCTTCCTTGCACAACCAGAAGAAGGATAACAACCAATTTAAAAACAGTAAACCACCAGAACTTCCAGAAAATCAAACTGCATGGAACTTCAACAACCAAGGAGGTAAAGAAACATTCATCCAGAACTGTAGGAAGGTCAGGCATCCAGGCGGGCAGAGAGGACCTGTGGCAAGGTGGCAGACCTTGTGGCCAAGGAGGGGCTGGCTCACAGGGACTGAGGAGTGAAAATCTCTAGTGGTAAAATACTGTGAGGGTTGCGAAGGC
>PVKM010004426.1:0-52251 GCA_004027735.1 Carollia perspicillata
GGACACAGGCCGATATCCACGGATAAACCTCGGCACGCCCACATGAGGGCCAGCACAGAGGCCAAAGCAATCAGGAGGACGTCCGTTATCCCACTACAGGGTGATCTTTAGGATACATTGCGTGAGAAAAGCAAAGTACGGAACACTATTTAGAGTCACCTTTTATAAAAAAGAGAGATAAATGTATTTTTATTATATTTTTAAAAAACAATGAAAAAAACTGATAAAAAAGAGTTTCATACCCTGGCCAGGTGGCTCCGTTGGTTGGAGCATCATCCCATGGACCAGAAGGTGGCAAGTTCCATCCCTGGTTGGGGCTCGTATGGGAAGCAACCAATCAGTGTTTCTCCCTCACACCGATGTTTCTCTCTCTCTGTCTCTGTCTCTCTCTCCCTCTCTCTCTGTCTCTCTCTCTCTGTCTCTCTCTCTTTCTCTCTCTGTCTCTCTCTGTCTCTCTCTCTCACTCTCCACCACACACACACTCCCAGTCCTCTTTGTCTAAAATCAGTAAATATATCCTCAGGTGAGAATTTTTTTTTAAAAAAGAGTTTCTTGCCAGGAAAGGAAGAAAATAGCTGGAAGGGTACAAGACGGAACCAGACTTCTCTCAATATAACTTGTTTTATTTGGAATCGCATGAAAGTTCTACATAATTTTAAGAAACTTAAATCAAAAAGAAAAATGTACAGTTGGCCCGCAGTATCTGCAGTTCAACCAGCCATAGACTGAAAATATCCCCCAAAACGGTACATTGCTGCAAAGAAGTTATATCCTCGCTGATGTGTACTATGTAGTTAGATATATGATGCTTGCGTCTGCACTGGACATGCACAGATTTTTTTCTTGTCATTATTGCCTAAACAATACAGTGTAGCAGTTGTTTACAGGGCAGTGACATTGTATTAGGTATTGTGAGTAAGCTAGAAGTGACTGAGAGTCTAGGGAGGATGCGCCCCTGCTATTTGCAAACACCACCCCATTTCCTGTAAGGGACTCGTGCGCCCGTGGACTTTGGATACTGAGGAACAACCATCTGGTAGATGGCATCGTTCTCAAGTCTTCGCCTTCTGTAGCTGTCTGCCCTTTGCCATGTGACTTTGAGGTTCCTCCCAGCAGAGATGAAGAATATTTTTTCAGCTGTGGTGCAAACTATTTCCAAAAGTAGTCTCAGCAAGATTTCTAGTCCCCCATGCTCTTACAGCACCCAGACCCTCCCAATCAAGAGATGGCACCCATGCCCCCTCCTCTCGAACCTAGGTGGGACTTTGTAACTGCCTCAGTCACTAGAATGTGGCAGAAGGAACAATGCATGTCTTTTGAGACTAGGCCACTAAAGGGAAGCCTCTGCCTGGCGTCCTCTCGCTCTCCCTCAGGGCACCCTTGGAGCTCAGCAGCTCTGTCATCACGGAAGCTCAGACTAGCCCACAAAGCAGCACCGAGGCCCCAGTGAAGAGCCAGCATCAACTGGGAGACAAGCAAATGATGAAGACGTGTCAGATGGCCAGTCCCCAGCCTCCGAATCTTCCAGTGGAAGCTCAGACACTGCAGCGGAAATAAGCCATCCTACTGTGCCCCACTTGAATTCCTGACCTACAGAATCTGGGAGCAGAGTAATGGTTGTCTTACGCCACTAAGGCTCGGGGTGATTTGTTGTGTAGCCACACTAAGTGCAACGCCGCCCCTTAACTTTGGGCTCAGTTATGAATTGCTTTGACTACAGGAATGTTAGTGGATGTGCGATTCCAAGCAGAAGCTTGAAATGTGTGTGTGTGCGTGTGGTTAGGCGTGCCGTCTGTGTGTCTGTTCTCGCCATGGGGAACCGTGCCCCGGCTAGCCTGCTGTCCGAGCACGATGAGACGGACAGACCTCCACTCAACACTGCCTGGAGCCCAGCCTGAAGGAGCCAGCATCAACAGGCAGAAACAGGGGTGAGCAGAAACATCGCTGTTTGAAACCACTAGGTTTTATTTGTTGTTTGTTTGTTTATTTGTTTTAAAATTATTGATTTTAAAGAGAGAGGGGAAGATGGGAGAGAGAGAAAGATAGATTTGCTGTTCCACTCATTGATGCATTCATGGGTTGCTTCTTGTATATGCCCGACCAAAGATTGAACCCGCCCTGGGCATATCTGAACGATGCTCTACCCAACTGAGCTACCCAGCCAGGGCTGAAGACACTGAGTTCTGGATGATTTACTGTGCAGTATGATGGTGGCAACAGATAAGTGATCAAAAAGCAATCCTTACAAACTGAGCACGAACTGGAAAGACAGAGCTTAATTGAAGGTACCCCTAATGGCGCCCGCACAGGGCAGAACCATGTCTAACAACTCTAGAACTCACAGCTGTGACTGCACCCGCCTGGGAAGATGCGAACTAAGGACAAAAGAAGCCACATGGAAACCTTAAACCATAGTCACGAGCGATATAGTTAGTAAGAAAATATACATTATTATCTTGAAACACTTAGATGTAATACTCCACATATGCAAGGTTTGCCTGGATCCGGATTCGAACGAACCAATTCTGAAAAGTCATTTTCTGAGATCGCCAAGACGAACCGAACATGGACTGGGTGTGACACTGTGCTGTGAAGACACAGTTAACTTTGTTGGTTGGGATAATGTCCCTGGATGAAAAGGAGAACAACTTTTAACCGGCGGAAGTGCACCCTAACGTCTTCACGAGTGACCCAATACATCTGGACTTGGACTGAAAACACCGTGGCCAAAAAACCAGTTGCAGGGACACGGATGAAGCAAGTTGGCAAAACGCGGGTCTTTGCCGAAGCTGGGTGATCGGTTCGCAGGAGGGCGTGCGTCGCACCATCTTTTCTCCTTCTGTGTGAAACGTTCACCTGCAGAGTGTGTGCTGCTCCAGGGGACATCTGTCTTACAGAGCCCACAGTCAACACACCCCGAAGAGAGGCCAGCATGACACAGCTCACTGAGGGAGGACAGGCCCACACAGGTTTCCTCTGCGGGGCGTGGGGCTGCCGGGGCTGGGCTGCAGGGGACACTGCCTCTCCCATCCAGCCCTGGCTCCACCACTGTCCTTTGTAGCTGACACTGCCATGCGCCTGAGCCGCTGAGACCTTGGGTCAAGAGCCCAGCACTAGCCAGTCAAGGTCAGGTAAAGGGGCTTGGAAAGTGGGCTCACGAGGCCATAAGAAGGCCTCCCAGCAAGACTCCCAAACCAAGCATACTGCCCTGCTTATCATGCGCAGTTCGGCAGAGTCGGGATCCAAACGGTCTCACTGGCTTGGAAGGGATCTCAAATGCCCAGCAAAGACCCAGGCAGGTCCCCGCAGACTCACACTCAGGCCGCACCAGCCCAGGGCGGAAGGAACCCCTCCAAAGCAGATGCTCACGTGAGGCTGGACAAGTGTCAGGGTAGCTAGCACCAGAGCGTGCTCAGAAAGGGGTAGGAAGGTGTTCTCAGGTTGCACGAGCAAAGGCCCCTTGTCTCTCAGACTGTGTCACACCTAGTCTGTGTGACATGCTGAGCCCAGGGGGCATTCATTCTACAAGGCTCCCTGTCCTCAGGATTCTGACAGCCTGGGGCAGGACAACCCAGGTGGGCAAGGGTCCCGGAGCCCCATCCCACCACAGCAGCCGGAGAAGTCAAGTCTAGAGGAGACGGGGGTTGGGGAGATGAGAGTACAGTGGACTCCTGCTAACCCCATAAGCAGGCAAGTCAGCACTGGCAGAGGGCAGAGCCAGGGCCGGGAGAAGCAGGGGTGGGGAAATCCGCTCCAGACAGATGGAAGGAGGTCTTTCCCACAGTGGAGCCGTCTACCTGGGAGAGACCAGGCCACTGGCCACTGAGGGATTCACACCAGGGCAGTGCTGCCGTCAGGGAGTATGGGAGCAGGCACACTGGGATCCATCCGGGGTCATGTTAGCTGCGAAGAATAAAAGGTGGGCAGAGCAAACACATCACCCACTGGCGCTGACCACGCCCCTGAAGAAGGCGGCCTCCCATGCTGGACCTTGGCAGTGGAGGAGACCTCGCCTGAGCCTACAGAACCCACACAGCTGCAAGAGAAACTGCAGAGAGTTCCACACCTGTGCCCTCACTCTGCACGTGAAGGAACCTGCCCCACTGCCCCGCCGAAGGGGACAGAACCAATGTCACTTTCAGGCCAGCCCTTTCCAAGCCCCGCCCTCCCCATCAGGAGGTGTCTGCCAACCCCAGCACCCCTGGAAATCATGCGCACACTGGCCTCTGCCAGAGCACCTGTGGGATGTGCTGGGACAACACTCAGGAGATCGGCAGCCGAGCGTGACTGGGGACAGGGAGCTGCCGCAGGCTCTGCAGGCCCCGGTGGGGACCTTGCCGGCTGGCCAGCCCGATACGAGGAGGCCGACGGCTTTTCAAGAGCTCCTGCCTACCAGGAGCGACCGCGAGGCAAGGTGCCAGCCAGTGCCTCTCCTGGCTCCGGGCTTGATCGTGAGGTCGTCTCGTCCACTCTGAAAGATCTCTGGAGAAGCCGGAAGAGCGATCCTCTTCATTTAAAGCTGCTTCTAATTAACCTCAAGAGTGCGTGTGCCCTTGTTTTCTCTCCTTCGCGGGGCTGAGAAACAGCGGGAAGCATCACTCTTCCCTTTTACTCCCCTGACAGCAGCTGTCTGAGGCGGAGGGACTTTGGAGATCATCCAGTTAAATCTCTCGTTTCACAGGCAGGAAAAACGGAGGGCCTGCCCAGCACGCACAGCCAGTCCGGGGCCATGTCAGGATAGATTCCCTGCAGAGTTTCTGACCCCACGCAGGGTGCTTCCACTATTCCTCATCTCCACCCCACCCCACCCTCTCCTGTGCTCAAATGCCCTACTTCCTGGCCCTTTGCTGTCCTCAAAGCTCTCCCCATCCTCTTGCTAAATTTTCCACCCTGGAGGAGGAGGCAGGGAAGCGACGGGCGCTCCAGCTGTGCTCCCTCCACGGCATTTCGGCTTTTGCTAAAGTCAGCTCGCTGGCTGTGCTTCCAGATCCTGCATGTTAGGCCTTTAGAGCTCCCAGCAGAATAAGTTAATGTTGTGAACGTGTCTCGTAAGCTGTAAAACACCATACAAATATATGCTCGACAATTTTAGAGTATGAAATAATACAACCGCTTTTAACCACGCCCTCATTTATCTCCCCTCTGCGAGGCAAAGCGGAGGCAGGAGCAGACTCTCCGGTAAGGACCACGGTCGGAACAAGTGCCCCTGCCTCTCCCGCCTGCCTGTGAGGCCTGCGAGGGTGGCGCCCCTTCCTTCGTCCCCTCACACGTCACCCAGGGACAGGCATCCACTAGGTGCTCAGCAAAGGATTTCCTGACTATTGTGCGTGGGCAAAACTTCACTTTAAAATCCTCCTGCTTCTGAGCAGAATTTAATGGTCGAGATCCCTCACAACTGCTCCCACATGTGGAAAGTGCAGGCCACCCTCACTGCCTACCCGCATGCACAAACATATGGAACGCACCGGTCTATCGGGAAATGTCCTCACCTCCCCTTTCTTCCAAAACACCCGACACCTTACTGGCTCTTCCAGCACCCTTGGGAAGGACAGTGCCCTGCCAGAGCCAGTGGCACTGAGAGCTGGGGCGCCCCTGGGTACAGGGCGCAGTCCCAGATGGGACCAGGTTGGGGGGTCTGGGCGTGAGCTTGTGGACCAGCTGCCGAGGCTCTTTGATCTCGACAGCTGGGGCCGAGTCCCGGGAGCTGAGCTCTCTTCCCCTCAGGGAGCAGCCCTTCACCCTGGGCCCTCAGAGCAGCCCCACGCCCTTCAGGGGCATCCGGTCCTGTCCAAGCAGTTCTAGACTTGCTGCTGGGGTGACCTAGAGTTCCCTGGAGGCTCCCCACATGCCTCTGTGTGCCCCTCTTGTTAGAAAAAAGTGGGGGTCCCGGGTAAGGGGTCTCTGCCAGAGCAAGGCTCTCTTCAGAGTCCTCGATGCCCACAAAAGCAAAGACCAGGACAGAGAGACCAGAGCAGCACAGTGACCAGCCCGGGGCCTACGGTACAGCACTGGCGAATCCGGACGCACGCTCGCCCGCACCCCCCCACAGGCACAGCTGACCGGGACCTACAGTGTGAGACACATGGGCTGAGAAAATGTCGGAGGGCGACGGACACCCACCAGAGGCCAATCCGCAGTGAGAGAGCCTCGGCGGCGGGACCCCAGAACTCCGCCTCCCCTACCACAGGCAGGGTGCCAGAGGCCAGGCCTCCGCTTCATTCCCCAGCGGTGACTAGTCCAACCTCTGTGCTGGCGAATGGAGACGCAGAGCACCCTGCAGGACAGGAGCCTGCGCGAGTCCCACCAAGATATTCTCCGTACCATGACCAACACCGTCAGCATCATCGGTGACGTGCCTCTGATGCCAACCGAGGCCCAGGCAGGGGCCCCCACAGCTAATATTGTCCAGCAAGCCCCAGCTTACCGGGAGGGCTTCAAGTCTCAGCTGCCATTTCACCATTCAAAAAAGCAGGTCCCCAGGCTAGAAGGACGATTAAGGCCAGGACAGGCGGGGCCTGCGGAAGCCGCATGGCCAGCCAGGCAGAGTGAGGTGAAAGTGTGTGTGCAAGACACCCAGCAGAGTGCCGGTGACGAAGCAAGCATCCAGCAATGGCGGTCACAACTGTTGTGGCAGTTTTGCCCACCTAGCTCCATGGTCAGCCCCACTCACTGTACGAGGGCCACGGGCTCCTGCCTACCCCGCCCCCTCGGCCTCCATCGCCAGCAGGGGAGAGGGCCCGTGGAGACTGCAGGACCTCGGAGAAGAGAGAGGGCTTACGGAAGCCCGTCTCCGACAGCCTGCTACTTACGTACACGGGGAGGGCTCTGAAAAGGAGGGTGACGAGGCAGGGCCCGGGGGCTCTGAAGCTCTGCTTTCTGAGACTCAGAATCAAACCTACTCAGCGCAAGGAGGACCTTAAAAAGAGAACAGAAAAGGGACCCGCTGCGTGATATTTTTTGGCTCCCAGACTAATCTGAAGTCTGGCTCTCTTTCCGTGAACTCCCAGTCCCTTCATTCCTGAAGCCCTCAACACACTCTTTCTGAAAAACCTAGGATTTCTGGGCCAAGAGAATGAAATTAGAATCTGAATGGCTTCCAGATATAATTCCCAGTTTACAGGAAAAATGTGGGACAGAGGAACATCTTAGATGACACCACAGGGACACAACTGGCACAATCCAGAATACAAGAAACCACAGGACAGAGGACTCCTGAGTTCCCCAATCACAAATTGCCGGGGGAAGAAAAGGAGAGGAAGTCTATACATTTAAAGAAACCCAAGGGATGTATCGAACAAAAGCAATGTGCAGACGCTGTGTAGATCACAATTCAAGTAAACCGGCTGTAAAAATAAATTCATAGGATAACCAGAAAAACCGAACCCCGGCTGAGTATCTGCTGACAGCAGGACAGGACGGTTCCCTATCTAGATGTGACCACGGTGCTGCAGTCGGGTTCGTGCAGCGCCCTTACTCCTTAGACACGCGCACTGAAACGGCGATGACGAAATGGGGGCATGTCCGGAAGTTGCTTCATAATAATGGGTGGGACGTGAGGAAGGTGACAAACGTGCTCAGCCACGAGGTGACGGCGGCTGTGGCCCGGTGAGGGAGACCTGGGAGTCCGCTGGCTTATTCTCTCCACTTGTATGTAGGTTTGACATTTTCTATAATAAAAAGTTACTTTAGAAGATAGCCTTTCTCCCCCAACACCTCTGTAACTTTGTGTGTGTGTGTGTGTGTGTTTGTTTGTTTGCTTGCTTGTTTGACAGCATCTTATCGGTCTTACTAGTGCTGGGAACAGCTATATTACCAAAGTTGCCCCTCTCTCCCTGGCAAGAAATGCAAAAATGTTTGCCCCCATGGGTGAAATTTTACATCATCACGATTCAGACGCTAGACCACTTTAGCACAAACCCCGACACATGCCCTCCGTGGGAGTCCAGCCACTGCAGCCACACGTGGTCTCTAAATGACAAAGGACCACCATTTCCAACCCTGGCAATTGTATCCTTTCATCGTGTCCTTACAAATTAGTCCCAGATTTTTCTAGAGCCTGTTAGCTGACACAGTATGACAAGTCTGGCTAATCCCAGACCAGAGATGCTGTGCCTGGCAAACCCATTTCATATTTTCTTATTGAGCTATAATTTCGAGAAACCCCTTTTGAGAAAGGAACTCTAGGTGTGGTTCTCAGCGCTGCCCTGCCCGCCCTTCGGCGAATGACCAGGTTCTCTGCGCCCAGCTGCCTTTGGCTCAGGATGTCCCTGTGGCATATGGGCTGGAAGTGAGTGAGAGGCGACCTTGGCATTGATCACGGATTTTGACGGGTAATGAGGGAAAGGCACCTCACCTCGTTCGCCCCAGCTCTGCTCCACGCCCCTGCACTTGGCCCCATTCTCTGCTCCGCGTGGTCCCTGCCTGTGTGGACCACACTCTTCATGCCATTCCTCCCTCCCTCCACCTCTCATAAAACCCCCTCATTTTTCCAGATGCCTGAGAATTCTCTTTTTGAGGCCCAGCTCTGCCTCTCCACTCTTCTCACTTGACGAACTTCTGTAAACACTGCCTATCGGTCGCTTCTCAGACACGGAACTGCCTGCAGCGTAACTCCTTGGATCCTTCCACGATTTGGCTCTTCAAAAGCGCTTCAGAAATCACCTGACCAACCAGACTGAGGTGTGGGATGAGAGTCCGCCTACCCTTCCAGACCCTCCACGAAGCCCAGCGCAGTGCTTGCTCTTGACACTGGTAAATATACCTTGGCTGGTTGACTAAAGATCCATTTGCAAATGTCAAAACGTGTGCAGGTCCCGGGGCTGATGAGGGTTAGACAGGCTGCCACCAGCCAACATGGCTCCTTCGTGCCATCTTTCTAGAGGTGCTTTCTGGGGTTCAGCCGCTCTGAACTGGCCGTGTGGACGGGAAAAGCCCCATCAGCTGGAGCAATTCACTGTACGTCAGGCGTCTGATGTACATCAGAAGTCCATAAGTCAGTCAGTGGGTGAACGAGCAAAAGGTGCCCTTTCCTTAGGAGGGTGCAGCCCACAGCAGCGCACGCAGCTTGCAGAGTGGAGCCCGGGACAGAGCTCGGCCTTCCCCGATCTGGCATTCCTCGGGAAAGGCACACTGTCTGTTACTGTGCATGTGACCCTGAGTCCAGAGGCAAGAGCCCTGCTTCAGGGACCTTCCTATGCCCCAAGTCCCATCTCACCCAAACGGGCAGCCACTGGGTGGTGTCCAGGTGGCACTATGGGTGTGGTGGCGCTGCTAGTCACAGGATGTAAGTCAGGCTCTCCAGCCACGAATGCTGCAGCCGCCCCTCACAGAGCCCAAGTCCGCTCAGTATGAGGATGCAAAGACTAATTCAGACTGAGGTGATGAGGAGCGACATGCCAACAGGAAAGAGTCGGGAACCAACCCTGCCCCGGAACCTTGGTTCCATTCCCCTCTGGGGTTGGTAAACTAACCTCCCCCTTACCGGCTCCTCCACCCATCTCTGTGAGGTTTCCAGCAGCCCCCAGACTCACGAGCTTGCCTGCAGCTGTGCCGGTGCTCTTTCCTGAATGCCCAGCAGCACATGCCACCGGGCTTTTCCACCATCAATGGGCCAATCTGTTCAGCGGCGTCTCAGAACAGAACATGCTAAATTTGGCATCAGGTACCTGAGATGCTCTGGTGAGAGGAAATAGAAGCTATTCTGATGCCGAAGGAGAGACCAGCCATGAAGGCGCTGCTCGGCTGAGGTGCTGTGACCGGCCGGATGTTAGCTGGAAAGTAAATCTCTAAGCCTCCTGAGGATCCCCAGTCCTGTGATTTGGTGACAAATAGCCAGGTCACCCCCTGAGCCTGATGCCAGAAGGACCTGAACACTGCAGGCCTGTGTGTGAGTCTTGCCCACAGCCAGGGGCAAGGCTGTGTGACTGCTAAACCAGCAGAATCCTGTGGTTCCCCGAAATCACTGTAGTGTGAGGGTCTGCAGCAGACTGCATAGACGGAGTAGAAACGAAACACTAAAAGGGCATGAGAGCAGTGGACGCCAGCCTCCTGCCTGTCCCTCTGAGCTGCCCAAGTCTTTCCAAAATTTCACAGGCTTGGCTCCGCAACATCACATAAACTACAAGCAGAGAAGCCTGTTTGGTGACCAGAAGAACGCTGTTGAATTCCCTGTACGTAGTAGAACTCCAAATACCAAGGTGTTTTTCCATTCAGCTCTAGGCGTCTTCCCTTGGAGGGAGAGCTCTACAAGCCTGGGTGAGCCTCGCTCATGCTAGAACTCAAACAGCAGCTCAACACGCAGCAAGATGGACAGTATGTTCGGGGCTGAGAATCGTGTGCCATCCAACTGCACTACTGTAATAGCTAATGTGAAACGGGCAAATCTCCCTCTGAAAGGGATGCTCAGCGGCTGGCCTGTCTGCAGCAGGCTTCAGGCTACTAAAAAAATTCATGACTGTGAGTTGTCTAAAAAAAAATGACCTCTGGAGAAATAAACACATGAGACGCACAGTTGGGCAGCTAGAGGATCAAAAATTATGTTCCCTCACAGTTTCTGTGCTCACACAGAAAAGCCAAAGCAACATTATCAGCAGATTACATGGAGCCGGAAGAACCCTCGGGTTTGCTACTCCCCAGGGCTATTTGGTGTAAAGATAACGCCTTCCATTTTCTCCTGTCATCTCTTGATAGCTTTCCTGAGTTTTCAGTCTGCTGGTTTCACTATGCATTGGCATTCCCGTCCACTGCATTCACTGCCACTCGATTGTTTTGATAGGACCTTCGCTAGCTTACATTTTAAACAAGCTGGTTTCATAGTGTTTGATCAGATACGTTCTGTTTCAAGGCTTCTCCGTGGGTTCCAGCTTTTCCACTGTTTTGAGGCGGCAGTCCAAGTCACCAGGCAGCAGAACCCTATTTGGTGCTAGATGATTCAACTGCATTTTTGCTTCACCCCGAAGTGTTTTCCACTAATGCTTGGAGAAATCACCTGACCCTGTTTGTACTGTTGAGCCCAAATAAGTACCTTTTGGGGTCCAGTGGCATTTTCCTTTCCACCAAAGATGATTAAAGGCACTAAACGCTGGAGGAAAGCGCATGACCAAGTTCATGGTCCAACTATTTCCATATCTCTCGGTTCCTCGCAGTGACACTTATCTTCCCTGACAGCCACTCCCATTGTGCTCTTTCCTCAACCCAGCACAATGGGCACATGCAGACACCAGCAGACAGGGAGGCTGTTTTCTCTCCCACTGCTCCCCAGCGCGGAGGGACCAGGCGGAGGTTACATAAGCCCCTCCCGAGACCGGCGTTGGGGGGAAGCAAATTTGGGGTTCGTGACGAAGTCACGGTCTGCAGGCCCCGACTGACCCTGCGCTCACCGTCCTGCCTTGCCGAGGCGGACCGGCTGGAAAGCGAGGGCCTCTCTTCCCGCGACCACCGCACTCACGCCAGCGGGGCTGGGTTCAAAGTGTGGCCGGAAGTCCGACCTCGCTGTCCGGACTAGATCGCGGGGTCATGGGCCCCGGCCCTAGCCACAGGCTGCAGCTCCCCGCCCTCCCCACCCCCTTGGCACCGCAACACGCGCTTACCTGCCCGGGCCGGGGCCGGGGCCTGGACCGGGACCCGGGCCGGGGCCGGAGCCGGGGGGCCCGGCGGTCGCCCGCGCAGCGCCTGCTGCGGGGAGCTGTCCGCCGCCGGCCGGTGCTGAAGGCGGCTTGCCTGCGCCGGGGCCCGGACCCGGGCCGGGACCGGGGCCCCCGGGCGGCACTGGCCCGTCGCCAGCGCCGCCCTCTAGGCTGGCCTCGTTGCCCATGGCGGGCGGGCGGGCGGGCGGGGTCGGAGTCGCGGTGAGCCCGGGCCGGCGGCTCCCGGGCGGCTGCTCACTCTCTCAGCGCCGCCGCCGCCGCCGCCGCCGCCATCTCCCAGCTCGGCTCGCGCCGCCGCCTGCCGCTGCGCATGCGCGCCCCGCACGCCCCTTCCCTGCACACGCTCCGCCTCCCCACCCCACGCGCGCGCGCTCCCGCCAGCCCGTGAGGATGCGTATCCACTAGTCGGCGGCGGGGTCGCTGAGAAACGGCCTTCCGGGCGAGCGCATGCGCCCTCCGGGGCCGACGCGGTCCGCGTGTGCTACCTGGCGCCCCGCGGGGGGTGGCGGACCGTCCCACGGAACCAGGAAGGAGGGGAAAGGGCCCTGGGGGCGTCGCGCTGCTCCCAGCCCTGCGGTCAGTGGCGCCTCCTGTTCCAGGGAACGCGGGCGTGGGAGCTCTCCCGTGGGTAACCTCCGTGTCTCAGCGGGCAGGCCTCGCGGGGACGGGCCTCAGAGGCTGTTCAGGCGCCGGGGAAGCAAGTGAACAGAGTGTTCAGAGGCGCGAGGTCAGGAAAGGCCGGCGATGGAGGCGGCTGAGTGAAGGGGCGCCTTGTGAGGGCGTCGAAGGCCAGCTGGGCAGGCCAGACTTTTTCCAGATGGTGATGGAAACCACCTGGGATGCACGCTGAAGTCTGGTCCCCAGGGCGGGAGTCTCAGGAAGTGACCCTGGAAGAGGTGGAGGGTGTGTCAGCGCTGGCCTGACGCCAGACAGAAGGGTGCCTCCGCGGGCCCTGGGACAGTGACCTTGGGGAAGGGGGAGAGGAGCCGAGACCTCGGAAGGCACTAGCCTGACAGCTCACCAAATGGCTTCCCATTACCTCGCTTCTCACTTTTTAGTGTTTGCACGCTACTCAGGACGGTCTGCCTCGTGTCTTCTCACACAAACCTGCGCTTTCCCGAGGGAGAGTATTTCCTAGAAGATCCAGACTATATTCCAAAGCATTCCTGGCTTTGTTCATCGTGGCTGTGTAGAACTTGAGTGAACTTGGACCCTTCCTACAGGCCCATTTAATTCTCCTAATGATGAGAGGAGTATCAATCAGAGGGTATGCCTGCGGTTCTAACCTGCCCTGGAGTAACCCAGGGATCCCAGTGAACTCCAGGAACCAGGCGGATGGATGGGCAGACCCTGACCGGGCTTCCCGCATGCGCCCAGCTGCCCCTGCCAACCTCCGGGTCGGAGCTTCGGTGAAGCCCGGACTCGTTGATGGCTTGGGATGATGACAGCCTCTCCGCCTGTGTTATGACTGGTGCTCGCTGTTTCCTCCTGTGGTCAGATCATCTTGGTGACCATCTGGCGACTACGGGAGCACATCTAGGCTCCACAAGGATCCACATCTCTGCCCTGCCTCTTCCCAGATGGGACCTTGGCAGCTGACTTAGGTTCACCCAGCCTCGGTTTCTGAGCCTGCCAAGTTATGATGACATGCGCCCCTCTAATATGGGGGTGATGAGGGCGGAGAGGCTGATGCAGGTAAAAACACAAGGACAAGTGCCTGGCATACACACTTTATTATTAGTTGTCTTTCTGGAGGGTGACCTGGGCTTTGGGGGGGTTAGTGCCATACTTTTTCTCCTGAGAAAGGAAATGCACACAGGCACTAGGGGCAGGCCAATGACCTGACCTTGACCCATCCCAGGCTCTTCTGGCTTCAGGCCCAAGTCATTGTGGGTTGGGCTACTTGGAAGCAGGGAGGAAAGAAGGATGTTTGTTTTCTATTTCTGTAGAGGCCACGGAACTACAGCTTTGCATAGGTTCAAATCAGCACAGTTCCAATGGGGATAATTAACTCTGCCCAGCCAGGGGGCCTGGGGAGTCACCTTCCTCAGAGTAGATTCCTGGCTGTTAGCAGACTTCCAAGGTCCCTGCTGCCTTGGTGTCGAAGGACATAGTACAGTGGGGCCAGGAGGACCTGCACATGTGGGGTAGTGGTGCTCCTACCTTGTCAAGTGCTTCGTTCCACTGCCTCTGTGAAACTCTCCCAGGAATATGGCTGCACTCTCCACACCCACCCCAGCGTCCAGCCTAAGAACTCCTGCTGGCCACGGGATGGTGCTGGCCTCTGGCCGTCTGGGGCTCTGATTACACCTCCCAATTTTGTTCGCTATTCCAGGGGTTATTTGCTTCCACTTGGCCTACAGTAGGGGCTCCTCAAGTCAGGACCTTGTCTGACTTGCCTTATCCCCTGGCCTTTCATTCCCCGTGGCCTCAGGGGCTGATGGGGGCTGGGCTCTGAGCACTTGCCTCACCCCACTTCCAAGGGGTTCACCAACCACCCGACTCAATTTTGGCTGTAGGGGGTCCTTTGGCTGTAGCTCCTGCATCACCACATTTAGGTTATGTCAGGTTTCTCCTGGTGGAGGGGTTCCGGGACGAGATGTCCACACTCGCCTAGGAGAATTCACTAGACTCAACTTTATGACAACTGAATGCACACATCTCTGTTTGTGTAAACTGGCAGTCTCCTGGGGAGGTACCATTCCCTCCTGGGTCCAGCTGCTGCTCAGCCAGGGGCGGGATGGCCCTGGATACCCTGCAGAAGTTTCCCAGCTCCCTGAACTTCACCTGCTGAACGTATCTTCTTCCCACTTCATTGTGACGTGTGACACATGGCAGTCATCCTGGAGAAAGGCCATGTGGGAGGAGAATCAGTCCACATGCCAAGACAGAACTGACGGATGGGCACTGGCCACTCGCCGATCCATTCCGAGCTTCCAACACCTATAGGAGACCAGAGGGAAATTGGAATCAGAAACAAATCCATCCATGTAGGGAAAGGCCTAGTCAGAGCTAGCTCGCTGCTGGGATTCGTGGCAGTGATTGGTCATTGGAAGGCAGATCTCGGGAGGATGCAGAGCTGCACCCAGACGCCTGCTGGGCGTCTGGGCCAGGCAACATGCAGATGAGCCCCCCGAAGATGAGAAGGGGCAGAGTGCCGAGTCTGGGGCTTTCCTGCTTCCTCACACAGTCCAACTCACCCTGGGTTGCTATTCTCAGTGTGGCAACCTTCACAGGAAGGATCAGTGTCCAAAATGATGATGTCAATGGGGATGAAGGGAAACAGTAAACTTGGCAGCAAGAAGAGGAGGTAGAGACAGTGCAGGTGGGAGAGAATGCGGAAGGATGGCAGGACAGCTCTGGCTGATGGGGTGCCACTGGCTTTGGACTGTTCCAGACAGGCTGGGAGCTGGGAGAGCTGGCTCCTATCTCTGGGGCCCCTTGAACTCTGTGCTTTTCTTTTTAATGGAGTGCTGCTGAGACCTGTCTCACCTCCCAGTGAGAAGCAACTGAGAAAATCAGCTCCCTGTCCTCATTCTTCATCTGTGTTGGAGAAGCAGGACTGAAGAGGAAGTAAAGAAGCCCAAAGAAATGGAGGGTTTCCCTGCTGGCCGAGATTTGTCAGCACTACCGATGAGCTTGGGAAATAAGGCAGCTCCTCAAGCAAGCCGCGGGCTGGCGTGAGGCTACAAACAAGAGACCCAATCTTTGTCCTGCTTAGCAGCCAGCTGGGCTGGCCTGGCCTGCACAGCCTCGCTTAGGTACTAGGGTCTTCAGCTGGCCCAGGCCGTTGGTAGAGTGGGGAAAGGAATAAAGCTAGAAGGTACAGAATTTGCTTGATGCTTTATCTGCCTAATTCCTTTCCTGGTCCAATGTGAAGATCTTCATTTGCATTATGTGAGAAAAAAAAAAAAGCCAGTTAAAAAATCATCAGAAATGTTTACTACCAGCCTAACCCCACCGCCTATCATTGCTCCTAAGGAAGCTAATTAAGTTCCATTACTATTATGAGTTACGTGCTTCCAAAGGCTTGTTATGACAGGAAAACATAATGAAGCCACGGTTTCTCCAAGTTGTAAGCAGCTAAGTCAAAACATGCTGCTTTTGCTGGCCCACCGCACTCCCCCGCCAGGCATGCCTGCTAGCTGTGTCTGTGCCACCCATGCATGTACTCATCCTCCCTCAGCCCCCCGGCTCCCACTCAGTGCCAGGTCCAGAGAAGACTGGGACCTGCCTTCTAGGGGCTCCGTTTGCAGGGGAGATGGGCGCACAAGTTGCTCCCCATAAACTATAGAAAATGCCACCCCAATCCCTGTTGCAACCTTTCCCACTAGGATCCTAGTTCCCATGGAGTTCCCTCTACCTACCTACCTCTGTTCCATGATGGGGAGGTGAGGGTGTGGAGAATAGGGCCAATAGAAAAGTCATGCCCTGCCCTGGCTAGTGTGGCTCAGCGCATTGAGCACAGGCCTGAAAACCAAAGGGTCGCCAGTTCGATTCCCAGTCAGGACACATGCCTGGGTTGCAGGCCAGCTCCCCAGTAGGGGGCGAGTGAGAGGCAAACACACATTGATGTCTTTCTCCCTCTCTTCCTCCCTCCCTTGCCCTCTCTCTAAAAAGAAATTTAAAATCTTAAAAAAAAAAAAAACGAAAAGAAAAGAAAGTCATGCCCTCTGCCCACTCCTAACCAGCCCAGACAACAGCCCAGACGACAGAGGTTCAGACATGACTTGAATAGTCCAGGGTAAGGAACAGCCCATTCAACCTTTCCACCAGGCTCGGTTCCACACGTCCTTCAGGAAAGTCCCTTAAGGGGGCCCTATGTCCTGATCGCTCTGTGGCTCTACTACTGCAAAGCCAGCATATTACTGAGAATCACCCTGGACCACCAGGGATTTCAGTGCATGTGCCATGGCCACCCTCTCCTCTGTCCTAGTCAGAGTAGATTGTTGACAGGGCTTGTCTGCCCTGTTGTCATTACTGGGTGTGCAGCAAGTTTCCAGGAGCCACAGAGGAGCTCCTGCCTTCTGGGAAGGATGGGCAGAATGGGGTGGGGTCTCTGATGGTGGAGCAAAACCCATATGGCCTCTGCTAGTGAATGACTTCGATTCAGTTAAATTTCAATACAAGGACAGCATGATGCTAGGCCCCAAGAATGCAGCAGAAACTAAGACTGGTGAGGCTAATCTCCCCTCAAGAGCTTGCAGTCTCCAAGTCTGGCCCTTGCCGGGCTGCCGCTCAAACCAGGCCCTGAATCTGGAGGGCCTGACGGCTAGACCTCAGTGCAGGCCTAGTGTCCTGCCGTGCAGTGGTGGGTGTGGCCAAAGCATCACCAGGCCAGGCTGTGAGGGCTGATGTCACACTCAGGCATCAGGGTTGTTTGAGAGCCCTCCCTCGCCCCCCCCCCCACAGGCTCCTGGCTGGGTAGTAGCAGGTACCAGTTGGGCAGCAACATCTGGGTTACCACTGCTCTTTCTATATTAATAACTCCTCCAGCTGGGAGGTCTGGCAGGGCATCAGCTTTCCAGGAAGGTGGTCTCTCTTACAGTGAGCTAACAGTGCAGACTGAGGAATGAATAGTAAGGCTGGGCAAAAGACTTTCTCCACTTGCCACCAAGAGAGAAGAAAGGCCATGTGTTCATCTGAGCCCTCCCCTGATCTTTGCTGATTCTAGCCAAGCCAACCCCATCCCCTGACCTTCTCCAGCAGTCTTCTTGGGGCTCATGGGGTGGTTATGTCCCTCTCCTAGCCCTTCCTGGCCCAGGGCCTCTCTGAGGAGGCTGAAGATAGGAGGAAGCTGATGTACTTGGGACCCAGGGCATTGCTAGGAGACCCAAGGCATTGCTGGGGAGACATGGTGGTTGGTCAGTCAGAGCCGCCGGGGTCACAGCGGATGTCTCCTCAGCCTCTCGTTTGCACTCTAATCACTGTACTGGACACAAGATGGCAGAGCTGCTGCTATCCACCCCCTGCTCCATACAAACACACACACCATGTGCTCCTCGGAGAAGAACAGAACTCCATCCCCTCAGCATCCCCCCAAACCCAGCTCCTTGCCCACCCCAACCAGGCACACGTTCCCTGAGAGCGAGTTTCCCCTTCCCAACCACCCTGGGCCAGAGCAGCCCCTCTCTTCACCTTGCTCTCCCAAGGCTTTAGCAACACGGTGCTGAGGGAAGTAGGGACTGAAGAAGTGGGGGTGCTCCCTAAAAAGGGAGCTGGCCCGACCTGAGCTCCCAGACATTTCAGCAAGTTCCAGACTTGGGCTTTACCCTCTGCAGCCTGACACCGTGAGAACAAAAGGCAACCGCACCCTCGGCCCTGGTCCTGGGAGTCCTAGCCGAAAGGATGTTCCCCAGTGACCTAGCGTGTGCCCAAGGCTGTGGCAACAATTTTGAGCAAGATGTTCCCCTGGGCTTCAGGATGTCCCCACTCCAGGGTAGACCCAGAAAAAGTGATCATCTGCTCCCCCATCCGTGTTGTTTCTAGTGCCAAATGTCATCCATCCCCTAGGAGCACAAACTAGGGAGACCCCCAGTCATGCAACTGGAGATGCCTGACATCCGGAAACCCCCGATCCCACAGCACTTTCGGCTGTGCCCTCAGGAGCTCTGGCATGGAGGAAGAAGAGGCTTGGGAGCACCGTCAAATGCTGAGCCCTACTGTGTGCAGCCGTCTGCACAAACCCTTGGAGGCACACAAAAGCTAAGGAGATGGAGGGCAAAAAGTAAGGGTCCTTAGTAGTCCCGCCTACATACATCCAATTTCGGCTTGCTGGAGCGGCCCCAGGAGCAGAAGCCCTCCAGAAACCTGGGCCCCAGACTCCGCACTCCTATTGCCTATCGGCTTCCCTTTCCGATGGACAACGCCCCGGCGAAGAACAGGCTCGGAGCCCCAGCTCCACCGGCCCCTCTGAGATTAGGGACTGGGCAGCAGAGACTGAACAAGACGGTCCCACTTACGCCACCAGTCGGCCACAGAGCTCCCAGTGCCTTCGGGCCGCTCGCCTTAAGGCCCCGCCCACAGCTCCGCCCACCGCTGGCAGGTTTACTCCGGCCTCTGGCGCCACCTCCTGGGAGCCTGCGGGCACTTTCCTTCTCTTGGGCCCCCAGCTGGTGGCAATTTCATCTTTGCGGGGCTCGCCTGAGTATAGAGCCGTCTGGAGCACCGCCGTGCAACAACCCAAGGGCACACCGTCGTGGCCGTTCGGAGGCTGTCACAGGGACACGAACAAACCAGCTTTGCTTCACCCCAGCTAAGACTCCAGAGTCACCTCACACAAAGCTGGAGGCAGTGGAGCTACTGAGAGCCCCAGCGGCCAGGTCCCTTGCCCTAGGCTGCCTTCAGGCAGGCACCTCCTGCAGGAGCACCTCACCCGCTACTTTGAATATCTTACCTGTATTCTCCTCTGGGTCTTCGAGGGTCCTCATGGAGGAAATGGTGCCCAGCTTCCCTCAGTGGGGGCTTCAATAATTCTTGGCTGCCCACGATATGAACAAACTTTTACAATCAGAAAAAGGATCTAGAGTGTTGAGATCACACATAGAATTGAATCTGCCTTGTACCAGCTGCAAGCCCTGGCCCCTTGCCTTCTCTGGGCCTCAGTCGTCTTGACTCAAGATGGTGATCAAGAAGATAAGCAAAACAGGAACATCGTAAGTCATCAGCTGATCCATACCTTTTTAAAAAGATCTTATATATTTACTTTCAGAGAGAAGGGAAGGGGAGGGGGAGAGGGAAAGAAACATCACTGTGTGAGAAATACATCAACTGGCTGCCTCTCACACACGCCCCCAACTGGAGACCTGGCCTGCAACCCAGGATGTGCCCCAACTAGGAATCGAACCAGCAACCCTTCAGTTTGCAGGCTGGCGCTCATTCCACTGAACCACACCAGCCAGGGCACATATCTTTAGGTTATAGTACAGAGGAGAGAAGCTCATCCTGGAAAGACTGGTGCTTGAGTGAAGCCTTTGATGCATTAGGGGAGGCAGGGAAGGGCCTCTCCTAGGGGCTTTTTCAGCCTGTAAGGAGCAGGTGGCAGCGAGGGCAAGTTGTGTGGAGCCTCTGAACCCCCTCCAAATTGATGGTATATTCTCTAGAGCTAGTCTGGCCAGGAGCTCTAGACATCCCAATATTCTCCAGCCAACAGCTCTGGCTTAGGAGAGAACGTAACTTATTTTAGCCTCCCTTGGATTCTCTGCCTGTTTTGCAGGCAGATGCATTGGGGTTAACTCGTTATCCCAATTTCACATACGCACACACACACCCCAGTGTCTCAGAGTCCCTGGGAGATTAATACTGTCCCCAACCTCACAGATGGGGAAGCCAGACCAAAGGGACCCCAGGAACTTGCCCTGCAGATTCCAGTGGGTAACAGACCCCCTCTCCTCCCTCACTGTGTCCCTTCCCTCCATCACGCCCTCTCCTGCTCAGAAGACTGGAGTAGACAATCCTCACACCCACCAAGGAGAGGTCACAGAGACCTGGCAGGAGTGCTGGAGACTGGGGGTTGCCAAGCCAAACCTCAGGGTTTCCCAGAAGAGAACAGGGCAGAGGCCACCGCCCCTTGTGGCTTCTCTTCTTCCTGCCTTGCTGACCTTACTGTTCTCTGCTGAAACCAGGAACCCCTTTACTGGAGTTCAGGACGGTGAGTCCACTCATGACCCAGTGGCTTCAGGTTAGACATTAAACAGAACTTCCTGAAGCCAATAGAGCAAGGGCAACCTCTTTTCCTGGGCCCCTGCTGCTAGGCCTAGGGGATGAGATATGTGCCCCTGAACGCCTACTGGAGAAAGCCCCTCCTGGCACTTGGTGTGGTGTTCCAGAAGTACGTTTGACCCTCAGCCACTCCCTACTCTGGGACTTAGCTCTAGAGGCAATATGGGATCATATGTGGTTCTTCAAAGTTTTGAGCAGAGAAGCAGCCTGGGGCTGTAGGTGGAGGTGATGGGGCCCCTGTGGGGATGGGACTGAGCCCAGATGAGATACTAGTTGTTCTGTGTTCAATGGTCCCTGATCCCACTTCGGAAGACACAGCTGCTGCCTCCCACACCCTGGGCAGTGTCCCAGGATCGCCCGGGCCCTTCCTGGGCAGTAAGTCATGTTAAGCCTCCCCAGCTGGCCTGTCCATCTCACACAGGGCACTTAGGGGCAGGCCCACAGAATACAAAAGCCCAACCAGGGCAGAACAGCTTGGCCAGAAACATTGTTTCCTTTCTCCCCACTCCAAGGCCAAGGCCAAACCTGCCTTGAGGCTATCTGGGAGACTGGCAGCCCCAAGCCCACAAGGCAGCTGGGGTGGAGCTGCCACCAGAGGACACCCTAAATCCCCACCTTTTCATGGGCCCAGGCTGAATCCTGTCCAGGATCTGCAAGGGGTGCTGACCCACTCGGGGGCAGGGAGCCTGTGCCAGGGCCTTCCCCACCCCCTCCCCCTCCCCCCAATTTCACTGGGTTTTCCGCCACCACCCCCTCCTGTCCTGCAGTGAGGAAATTGAGACTTGTGGCCCCAGGAAGAAGTGCCAAGGGGGGCTCATGGGCTGGTGGAACTCCAAGAGCACACGCCCATCCTCTCCCAAGGGCACAAAAAGGGCAAGGCCGCGGAGGCCCTAACATGAGCTGCTCACAGGCCACCTCCGCCTGGGCTTGCCGGGGTCCCATCTTCCTACCCCACCCCTGACGTCCTAGAGTGTCTAGAGGCCACAGAAATAGATGCTTGGAGGCAACGGCATTGTAATAAAGACACTGCTTTTATTTAGTTTGATATGTTTCTATACAGAATGCAGAAAACACATCTTAAAATCATATAGAAGGAAATAAAAACACGTCAGTGGTTGGTGGACATTTGAATGTGAGACGGACTGTCTCAGAGTCCAGCGGCCATTGCCAGCTTGCGCTCAGGGGAGGAGGCTGCCTGCAAGGGCATTGTTGCTGTTGTTATTCTGTTCACTGCCCCGGCGCCTCCAGTTGCCATGGCAACAGGCCATTCCGGGCCAGCCGCATCTCTGCATGGCAGTGCCCCGCGGTGGGGTTGCTAGGGGCAACTGAGCTGTTTGGAAGGCCTTTCAGAGCCCTCACCTGGAACACTGGGAATTGTTTACTTTTTGATGAGGTCATCAAAAATAATCTCACCAGGTCAGACCCCACTCGTGCTCCTAACTCCGGGGCACTGAGGGCACTCTGGCTTGGACCAGGGCTTGGAGGCACAAGGCCCAGGCACCAGAAGTCCACTGAGCCTTCATCTGCACGCTCCCCGCACCGGGGCGCTGCCCGCTCAAGTTCCCACAGGGGGCTGGGCAGGGGAGAGGCTGGGCCCTGTGGGAGCAGGCGCACAGGGGAAGGCCCTCAGGAGGGCGCGATGGAGGCCCCTCCCCTCTGACCGGCCCTCCCCTCCCGAGGCGGCACACAGGAGTCCTCTGCAGAAAGGTCTATATGGCTTAGAAGTGGCTGCTTGGTGTGCAAAGGGAGCCTGGGTCCACCCACCTACCCTCGACCACATTATTGCAAAAGGCGTCCCCCCTAAAAGGTACCCCAATAACTCTCAGACGTCAAGGAAAGTCATGCTCAGAACGGTGTCTTCCAAAGGAGGAGAATCAAAGCAGAGGGGGCGCCCCTGAGTCACGGGGACAGAGATGCAGGTGGATGGACAGGCGTTCTGCTAAAAAAGGCCCAAGAAGCCTCAGTGTAATTCCAGAATTTAAACCATTAGGAAAAGGAGGGGGGAAAATAAAATAAAAATGAGCAAAGCCGTCAGTTCCGTGGAATCAACACTAAGAGCTTGTACAAACTGCTGTAAGCATCACCGTTTTTAATCTTTTTTTTAATAAAACAATTTGAGGCTGTATAAAAACTTTAGTAAAAAAATTAGCTTTGAGAGCCCACAGATTTTTCACTATGAACTATTGCTGGCACTCCTCCCCAGCCACCAGACTTTCCCAGCCATTCAGGCCCCAGGTCTGGGACAGGAGCGCCAGAGAAGAGGGGCGGGGTGGGTCAGGGTGGGGGCTGTGGACTGTTGGGACAATGCGGCCAAGGTCAAGTGAGGAAAGAGCATCACATGACATAAAAATATTGCATCTTCACCAAAATGTCCCCCACTGAGTGTTTCAAACACCATGATATTCCTTTCAGGAGGGGAAGAACACAGAAGGGCAAAAGAAACTGGGTCAATGTGGTCGAGTCCCTCGACCTCCCCAGGTACCCCCGCGAGCAGCTGGTCCACCCTGGAGCACCTAGGTTGGGGGCCACGGCCCGCTGCCTCTCGGAGTTCCCTTTCCATGGAGACGAAGACCCCTCGGTGGTAAGCTGCTAGCATGCGTGGGGTGGGGTGTGAATGTCCACGGCCCCTCCGGCTTCCAGCCCCTGGCCGCAGCGGGGGAGCAAGCCCAGCACCAGGGCCCTGGCCCCCCTTGAGGAGCCAGGGCCGGGAGGCCCCCAGTCCAACTCTGGGGTATCAGAGCATCCCAGTTTACATAGTGTGAAAAAATAGGATTCCTTTGATTAAAAAATACTGTCCCTTGGTCTTCTCTAAGTTTGAAACACCCTGGGAGCTTATTTTTAGCAAAGCAATTTCCCATACCCACCCAAAAATTATACGTACAAGTTTAGGTAAACAGCAGATTAAATGTAAAAACTTAACCTTAAGAAAGTCCTTTGAATTTAATCTTTAGCTACTGTTTTCCAGGTTACATCCTGCAGCTAGACACACGTGAATAGAAAAAACAGTACAGTTAGTGTTAAAGGCAAAACGCAGGGAGCTGGGAGGCCGCCAGCACTGCCTGCGAGTTCATTCACGGTTCCTCGCTCCCTCCATCTACCTCTACGCCAAATGGTGCTTTCAGAGCCAGCCACCAAAAACGCAGCGAAGAATTTTCTATGAACAAACAAAAAGCTGTTAGGCAAAAAAAAAAAAAAAAAAAAAGTAAAAATGTCCCCAAAGTTTCTCCAGCCACTTTGGGGCTCAGGAGGACCCGAGAGGGCAGGCTAGTCCAGGCCCCGCGCGTGTCCGTGGGCGCTAGTCAGGTGCCGGCTCCCGGTGGGCGACGGTCTGCAGGCCCCCGGTCTCCACGGACAACACCGTGCTGTCTCCAGGGCCCCGCCCTACCCCTGCCTCCACCCAGGCGCTTGTGGGTTAAGGGGGGACGTAGGGGGGTGGTGACCGGTACGGGGTCATGTTCTTGGGACGGGAGCCCTTGCCCTCCATCGGGGCTGTGAAGGGTGGGGGAGGCTGGTAGGGAGGTGCGTTGGGATCCTCATCCCGCAGGGGCGTGTACTCTCCCACGGTGTCCTGGTTCAGAGGAGTGGTCTCGGGCACGCTCTGGTTGGGGTACTCGGGAGGGGGGAGAGGGGCCTTCTCCTCCTGAAGGATAAGAGGCATGCTGGAGGAGGGTGGGGGCTTGGAGTCATCCAGCTCGTCTGCAAAGATGATAGGCACCCCCTTCTTGATGAAGGTGGCCTGGTCCTCAAGGGTGAGCTTTCCCTTCCGCTTCTTGCGATAGCAGATCATGGCGATGATGCCGGCGATGAGCAGGATGGCCGCGACCACCACGGCCGGAATGACTGTGTGCAGGTAGACGTCATCCTCGCTGCTCTTCTCGGGGTCCCTATCTGGCGCCTCCGTGGGCGGTGCCTCTGAGGGCACCCTCCTGGGTGGCGCCACAGGGATAAACTGCATGTGCTGGCAGCTACCGGAGCCCGTCACGGCAACACTCAAGGCCTTGAAGTCAGGCTCCAGCGCGTTGGAGAAGGCAGCCCGAGGCTTCCCGTCATCCTCAGCGATCCTGCGGCTCAGTCCTGCGATCTGCTCCTTGGGACAGGGCTCTAGGGGCAGCGTGTTGTTGGTCCACTCCACAGCAATGGAGCCCTGCGTGATATTCTGGAGAGTGACGGTGCTACAGTTGCGGTCCCCAAAGGCGAAGGCCAACTTCTTCACCAGGGAGATCTTCTTATGAATGTCATTCACCACTGGTGCCGGGTCACCCACAAACTTGGCCTTGAACCGCGCAGGAGCCCTGTCCCCTTGAGGACGCCTGTGGACATGGATCTCGAAGGCATCCACAGCGGACAGGCCGCCCTTGTCGGTGGCGTGCATGAAGTACTCGTGCTTGCCCACGTGGCTGCTGTCGGGCAGGCCGTACATGAGCTGGCTGTTGCTGTTGAACTGCACCCAAGACTTCTCGCCCACCAGCTGCTGCTCCCGGAGCTTCAGGGTCAGCTTCAGCTTATCGGTGGTGGTGTCCTCCTTGTCATAGAAGGTGTCTGCCGGAATCTTCACCTCAAAGTAGGTGCCGACCCAGGCGTCCACCCTGTCGATGTGGTTTTTGAGCTCTGGGCGCTGGTTAGGTTCTCCTCCGCGGGGCACCCCGCTGGTGGTCGTGCGGATGCGTGTAGGCGGGGAGGCTGTTTCCAGTCTGGTGATGGGAGCTTTGGTAGTGGCCCGAGGCACCGGTCGGGGGGTACGTGGCTTCTTGGTCGGCCTTCGAGTCGTGGTGGTTGAGTCCGTGGAAGGCGTGGCTGGTTTTGGCGTGGATACTCGTGGCTTCTTGGTGGTGGTCGTGGGAGGAGTGGCGACCGCCGTGGGCTCCACGTAGCCAGGAATGGTCATGGTTGGGCGGATCTGGCCAGGAACTGTGGTGCCAACTTCTGTTACGCGAGTGGGCTGGATAGGGCCTAGAGTTGGGGTCTGAATGATGGCACCTCGAGTCCGAATGGTGACTGTGGGCTTCCCGGGGACGGGGTCCCTGACTGGAGGTGCCAGGGTCTCTGTGGGAGGAGCGATGACTGGAGACGTGGGGGTGGGTACAATCCTGGATGGCGGCTCCTGAATGGCCGTGGTTGGGGGCCCAATGGCAGTGACAGGCGTGGGTGTGGCATGGATCTGCCTGCGGACGCGTTTGGGAAGAGGGGGCTTCTTATTGGCGATGTGCCAACCCACCACAGGGTAGCCCAGCCGCGCCGACATCGCACCCTCCCTGGCAGGAGCCTCTACACCGCGGATGTCGGGCACGCTGTTCTGGTTCAGGGAGCAGCCCAGCTTCCAGGAGAGCAGGGCCCCATTCTCTACGACCTTCTTTGCGTTCCCTGGGCCCGCCATAAAGGCCGACATGTCGAAGAGCCTGTTATTCACCACGGGCACCAGCTTCATGCTGGGAAGCTCCACTTCTGAGAAGCTCCGCATCCTGTGCAAGAGGTCGATCCTTTGCTTTGGGGTCATCTTGGTAAGGTCAGCGTCCAGAATGACTGTCAGGACAGTCACGGGCTCCTCAGCCGCACAGACAGACGAAGCCACCTCGCCAGGGTCCGGTGACGCCGCCCGCACGGCCGGCTGCTCGCTGTGGTCTTCGGGGTAGACCTCGATAGAGAACACGCTGGAGGTCTGGGGGACGTGGCTCCCGTTGGCCCCCAGCCGCGCAGTGCTCACTGCAATGTAGTGCACCCCCTTATCGGTGTCCAGGGGGAGCCCCTCCAGGGTGCGGCTCTGCGGGTCCCAGTGCAGCCAGGATGGCAAGGCCTCCTTCCCCGCCGCGGATACCTGGAAGAGACACCAGCACGAGGTCAGTGCTACTGTTGTCGCACAACCCGAAAACGCCCGCAGCAGCTGGCCACTGGCCTCGCCCGAGTCGTGTCACAGGCTCGAGGTGTAATTCAGAATTCCTGTTGGGCAAACCTACTCCTCTCCCCTGGGGTTCACTGAGATGCCACGAAAAACTGGGGCTGCCACTCACACACGTCTCATCCCGGAGACCACTGTGGGTTTTCACGCCTGCGACGTGCCCGGCCACCCCTCATCCACTGCGCCTGCAGAGTCCAGCCCGAGTGTCTCACCCTCGGCGCTCCTTTCTACGCTGCCCTCCACAGACACCCCGACTTGGCCTCTCCCCGCCGGGAGCAGAAATGCACAGGGGTCTGGGTGCGAAGGACGGCTCGGTGTCCTCGAAGGACTCACTTTACAACCATCACGGTAGTCACGTGTAGTGGGACACCTCTGGTAGCAGATACCGTTAGCCGCCTCAAGTCTTCGCTAACCCTGCTTTTCAAGCCTCAAGAAAAACTGATGCCCAGGGCGAGGCACCGGAAACAATTATTCGGGAGGAGTGCTCATCAAAGGCATTCCGAGGAGCTCTGGCGCATCTAAGAGAGAGTTCTACTGTCAGCTAAGTTCGGAAGACACGCAGCGTTCACCTCGGCCCGCGGAGAGTGCAGGCGCAGGAGTGGGCACGAGGGGCTCATCCCCGTCCCGCCCACCGGCACCCCCCAGACTTGTCTCAGGGTGGCAGTCCTTGCCCACAGGGCCCTATCACTGGTAGCGCTCCCGACACCCGAGGGAGCGCCGCCGTAAGAACTTCCACCATCAGCTGACGAGAGAACCCAGGCCTGCCTCTTGCCCAGGCCCCACCTGGGACCCCGCTCATCCTGGGGAAACACCCCTGCCCGCAATGCACAAGAGGCGGCACCCACGCCCTTGTCTGCCTGCAGGCACCTTGGCTCCACTGTGCTGTCCCGTCGAGTCCAGAGACACACTGGCCAACAGGCAGCATGGCTTACTGCCAGCCCCAGCCTCGGCCACTGCCCGTCAGTGGAGGGACACTGAAATGCTTCCCTCCCTGTGGCAGGAAGGCCAGAGCCATGCCTGCTGGGCTCCGCAGGGCCTCTGCTTCCTCTTATCCAGAGCCAGGTACCTGGGTGACGGTGGGGGACCCCGAGCTTGTACCTGATTGTCCCGAGGAGGACACAGGTGCCAGGCAGCATGCAGTCCCCTCAACCTTATCAGATACTCATCCCCTTACAAACAGGTTTCCTACTTCCAGCAAAAACCCGGGCGAAGACACCTGACACCGTCAGCTGTATTACTGAGGCTGTCCCTTACCGCCTGCTCTTTGAGCCACCGAGTTCACTGAGGGTCTGTGACACCACATGCCACCCACTGTAGGGTGCACTGTCCTCTAATGAATGGGCAGCTAAGAGCCCCTGTCACTGCAAACGCGCTCGCCCTCCACTGCAGACAGCCAGCGTCGGAAATGGTAAAATATCTGTAGAGATCAGTGTTTGAAATCCATGAAAAACACGAAACGTATTTTTCCTCTACAGTTTTTTTTTTTGGCTATAAAAAATATTTACTTCAAATGTTTTGGCTGAAAAACCTGTGCTTTAAATTTTTTCAGTTCAATCGCGTTAAATATGCGAACAGCCTCATCCACCTACAAACACATAAAGCAAAGGCTGACTGCTCCTATTCTGCAAAAGAACACGAAGCAAAGACGTAAGGCCCAAACAGAGAAGTCAGGGAACCAGGAGATGTTTACAGGGCTGGGCCGCACCCGGTTGTGCCTGGCCACAGGACAGGCGTTCAGCCTGGGTCTCCAGCCTCGAAGCAGACAGTTCCCAGGGTCTCTGGGTCTCCTCAGACGGGAACATTCTGAAGCCCACGCACCTCTGAGCCCCCTGGTACTGGCCACGTCCGGCCCAGGCAGCACTTTGTGTGGCACTGATTCATTTAATACAAGGGCCACGGGAAGCAAAATAAATCTGAGTTCCGCAAGGAACCTGTTCAAAGCAAGTCACAGACAAGCTGGCACCCCTGCATCTTCAAGGCCATGTGGGGAAAGCCCCTGAACTTGGAAGTCTGAACATGCCTGAGGGGCTGGCAGCATCCACAGTCCCTGAAAGATTCCACTAGTGGCCTCTCCCCACGGAGGGTGCTCGGTGGACGGAGCACTCTGGGACGCAACACCTGCTCCACCGGGACAGAGCGGCAGCCCCTTCAGCTGTGGGGACTCCGGACCTTCCCTCCAGCTTCCAACACTCTGCTCCGCTCTTCCTCTCAGGGCCTGGGAGCGAAGCGGGAAAGTCACAGCCCCCACGACAAGCCAGGACTCATCCTTGTAACAACTGCCTACTCAAGGGGAAGCCCCATCCTTGGGAGCCTGGGCTGAGTCCCAGCTCCGGGCAGGTGGAGGCCTGACTCAAACTCAGCCCGTTTGCTCATCTGTACAAAGACGGAAATGATGCCATCCTTGTACAGTCACAGGCCCGGGCACATGCCGAATTCTGTCGGTGCTGGCTCCCCACCCACCCCAGTGGGCTGAGAGAGGACCCAGGACACACCGCAAGGCTGCTGCATGAACGGGTCCAGGGCACGTCCAGGCTACACTCTCCAGTCCTTCCCAACTAAGCCTTGTACCCAGCACACAGTGAGGCCTTGTCTCCCTAGTCATACCCCAAAACAGAAGTCAAAGCATCAAAGGGAATGAGGAGACCGCGGGAAAGGGAAGCCAGGGTCCCACAGGGGAATAAGGCCAAGGCTGGGGGCCCCCAGAGACTTGCTTGCCTGATAAGACCTGTCTGCAGGTGACAGCCCGAACACCAGCCTTCACCTCGTCGGTCTGTAACAGACGTGCTGGAGCCTGGCACATGTGAGCCCGAGGTCGTCGCTATCCTTGGAGTCTTTGGTTTACTCATATACGTATTTCCGCCCTAGCTGCACCAGTAGCACCCACAACTAACCCCTAAGGGTGGCCAGGCTAGGAATGGCAGGCGAGAGGCAGGAATCCAAGTTCTGTGCGAGTGCTCCTCGGCACCCGCGTGAGTTGTTGGGGACAGGCCGGTCCCAGCCGCGGGACTCCCCCAGGGTTTCAGGTCACTCAGGCCCCCATGGCCAAACACCGCCACTGCCGTGGAGAGGCTGGGGAGGAGCTGCTGACCGCACAGCGCGGCGCTCTGCGGAAGGAGCCTTCAGGCAGGGCAGTCAGTGGGAATGTGCGGGGGGCAGAGCCTGCAGAAGGAAGCCCGACTTGAGAGCATCACCGGCCACCCCGAAAAAGCCGGAAGTCTTTCCACCCAGGGTCAGCAGCCCTCAGAGAGGACATGCTTCTGAGACGGAGGGCCAGCCCAGCACAGAGCGAAAGAAGATCTCGAACAGCCCCCCACCCGTCGGAGAAGCCCTGATCCCTGAAGCACATCCAACAGCATTAGGGTCAGAACCACCAAATCTGGGCAGAGCTGCAGGAGCTCCAGAGGCTGCCCGCCCAGCGACGCTCACGGTGAGTCACCATGAGCAATGACTGGGGACCTGCCAAGTGGGCGTTCTGGTCACTCCGCAGTCTACACCAGCAAATGGCTAGTGGCTGCCTGCCTGCTCAGCTCTGGGACATCCTCTCCAACTGCTTCGCTGGTGCCCTCTCTCGCACGGTAGGACGTCGAACACCCGGGGTGAAGACGATACAGCGCCTGTGCTAAACGCCACGCAACACGAGCACTCTTTCAGCCCAAATCAGCACCACCTGGGGAAGGGCAGCTGGGCTGAGGAGCTCCCTCATTTAGGCCCTTGTCAAAAAAAAAAAAAAGCAGGTTTCCACCCAGAGCAGGAGCCAGACAGCCAGGCACAAATGAAGGACAAAACTGAAGAACTGGGGCCTAATTCATTCTATGAACTTCGGCTTCTGAAACCAAGAAGTCCCAGGTTTTATCACTCAGGCCCCACAGGTGGCATCTTACCCATGCAGGAGGTGTGGGACTCAGAAATGGCCAGAGAAAACTCCAGAAAGATGGGTGAGCATTTTCACACCCATGTCACTCACAGGAGCTGATGACAGCCCGCGAAGAGGGATGTTAGGAATAAAGTACAATAAAGAAATTGCATTTGGTGAGCATTCATTCCCCCACACTACAAACCTTTTGGAGAGCCCTTTGGACCTTAGTGGTGATCCTTCCAACTAACACCTCTGAACAAGACAGTCCCGGGGCTTCAAACTGAGCTCTTCCCTGAATCCCCCAGAGATGTACTGGAGGGTCTTCTCAGCAGCCCACTTTAAAATGGCACGGGCTGCTGTCCTGTGACACCCACGGCTTGGGCCTCCAGCAGTCTGCCCTGGCAAAGCCCCTGCCACACCCGAGACCTCGTCACTGGCTTCTGACCCTTCAGCCCCCTCACCCCTCGGCCAAGCCACAGAGCTGGGCCAACCTGCAGCTGTCCATGACCGGGTACCATGGGCAATACCCTGGAGGCACTGGAACACAAAGTGGTTCGAGGCCCACTGTGTGGTCCTCTCTGCCCAGGGAGGCGGGAAACAGTCCCTCTGACGGGAGTCTGAGCCTCCGACCAAGCAGCAGGGGCCCCCGTGGTGCTGACTCACATCCAGGGTGACTCTGTGTCCAAACCACGGACTATGACAATGAGATAACCCTCTGTGGCCAAGATCAGCTTTGCGAATGATGCACATGGGCAGTGACATGCGTGGGCCGGGCTGGGAGATGACGCAGGTCAACAAGAGCCTCTGGCTTAAGGTCAAAGGGCCAGGACTTTTCCCATGTAAGGTAAAGGCCATGGTGGATGGGGATGCAAGGGGCCTTTGCTTTGACAAGCAAAGCAGAGCTACACCCTTGAAAGATGATCACCAGTCCGGCTGCCAGACACGCGAACCTCAGACCAGCACACGGCTCCCGCTACGAAGGCCAAGGCCACTGGATCACATTCGGAACACACAGTCTAGCCCGGTTAGCACCCTCTGGTCTGTGTTATGAGGCACTTTACAGAATGTTACTTGTTCTTATCTAAAAACAAAAATTTTCCCCCAAAAAAGGAAAGGACAGCCTAGCATAGTTACAGCCATTAATAAAATTCTTAAAAACCGACAAAACAAACAAACAAATAAAATTCTCAGAAGCAGTCCCTCTCCCCCAAGCCCTGACACCCCCTATTTCTCCTTCGTCGTGCCCTTCCAGTCCTTGTCAGTATTTTCCCGAAACACAGACGCCTGTACTCTCGGCGCGCATCGGAGCTGATGAGTCCAGGCTAATGCCACTCTGACAGCCGCCCCAAGGATGCTGGCCCTCGCCAACCCGCATTTCGCGGTGTGCCGTGTTCACAAGGGGTCCATTCAGAGCTGGGGAACACCCACTCAAGGCAGGAAGAAACCGCAGTTCATCTCCCACAGGCGGGGTTGCCACAAAGCTCTCAAGCATCCAGAGAAACGCTCCTTTCATGGGCTCCCCTTCTCAGCCAGAAAGAGTGGCCATTGTTCGCAGGGGAACAATTGGGGGTCCATGCCAGCAGCTGAGAGCACAGTTCCAGGAAGGGCTGCTCCCAGTCTGCCGGCATCTTGGGCTGAGGGAAAGTCCGCATTGTCTCCAGGCAAGGAGGCTAAGGGGAAACGGGGATGAAGAGCCGTCCGTACCGGCTCTACCAAAACGAGACATCTGGGGGGACTCTGGAGGGTCGGCCCAGTCCCCTCATGAGATGCAAAGCTGCCGTTCCCGACCACCCTGGAGAGGAAGGGTTAGCACGTCTCCAGGCCTACGCTCGCCTTCCTCGGCCAGTGAGCCTCACTCTCTCGAGTCACAGGGAAGGTGCCAATCCCGAGGGAGACCAGGGTCAGGACGGGTAGCTTGTACTAGGGCCAACTCAGGACAGCCTAGGATCCGCCCAGCAAAGGCCAAGCTGGATTCTGTGCGATCTGTCCCCAGAGACCCTGAGGAGGAGGAGGGCGCTCTAGGACCCAAAGGCAGCTGTGAGAGCAAAGAAGAGTCAAGACCTGGGATGAGCTTCGTACACAGGCACCCGGTCTGGGCCAAGGCAGCACACGCCAGGAACCTCCGCAGTGGAATGTCCTGAGGTCGCAGGAGAGGAGCGAGCTCCACGACTCAGGTCTGTCAGGAAGGTCGCGCTGGCCACAAGGGCCTGGAGACAACCTGCGGCCTCTTCTCGCATCGTCGAGTCAATGGCTCACAGCCATTAATAGGGGAGCCATTTGGGAGGGGAGCTGGGGCTGACAGTATCGGCCTGATTGTGGAGGAAGCGCTGGAGAACGGCAGGGGAAGTAGCAGATGCTGGCCAGGCCGAGGCTGGACAAGAGCTGTGTGCAGAGCACAGGCTCCAGGACCTCGGGGCGACCTCGGGGCTACGTCCTCTAGGCAGGCAGTTCTTCCCTCCTTTCTCCTAACCTGCTGCTTCAACTCTAGGGAAGCCCTTGATTTAGGAGCTGACGCTACCTGATGGGCCACCAGACTGACGCCAAGCAGCATACCCTCTGCCACTGTGATCCCCAGAGTTGCCACAACCTCCTGAGACAGCGTAAGCAACAGCCCACATAGGTCAAACAAGGCTCGGCAGGCGGCCAACGCAGCTCACTTAGCATGAGACTTAATTTTCCATCCTTTCAACAGACCGTTACTCAGTCTGCTGTAAACACTGGATTATGCCATCAGCAATCGCCACGCACAGCCCCTGACAAGTCAGCAAGTATGACAGTCAAACCATCTAATCTCAGCAGATCTCAGGCAGATGCTCAGCCCAGGAGTCCTCATTAGGCAACTCGGGCACGTCCAAATTGGCTGGGAGGCCAGCCCTCACCTGGGAGCCCCACAGAAGGCTTAGCCTGCATTTCTCCTTGCACACAACCGGGCAGGCTTTGAGGACCCAAAGCTCTGCACTGAAGGGGCCCTTCCTCCTCCCCCGACCAGCCCGTAAACACCGGAGGGCGGACTGTGCGACAGGAGTCACACATGCAGACTAACAAAAAACCAGAATTTCAAGTACAGAAATTTGCTAAGAAGGTGACACAGGGTTTCGTGGGAAAGCTGCTTTCATCGGGGAGAGGGGAAAGGGCTCAAGACCCCAGGTGGTGTTCGGGCTGAACCTAGTGCGCGCATGCCCACAGAAGAAAGCCAGAGGCCTGCGGTGGGCCCTGAGCTTGGCATGTTTGCGCGGCAGAGAGGGGCGAGTGTGGCTGGGACGTGGTGTACTAAGGGAAGGGGGCTTGGTCCTAGGTGCGGCTTGGCAATGGCGGTGAGGGGAAGGAGTGAAGCCGATATTTCAGCTCTCCGAAGATACAGATGTCTCTCTTCTCAGCGTGGAGAACGGACTGAGGGGTCAAGAACAGAGGTGGTGACCTGGGAAGAGGTGAGTAAGTGGTGGCTCGGACGACGGGAAGAGTGATGGGTATGATTTGGAGGTCACCCCCACAAGGCCCCTTGGGACCAAGGTCTGAAACGTCGCTCAGGTACACAAGAACACTGGGCAGCCCTTGGAAATTACATTGTTAAAGGCTTCCTAACAACCAAGGGGAAGAAACTCAAGCTGCAGTGAATGGAGAAAAGGTGCAAACGCATCCAGCATGATCCCAGTTCCATCCAAGGGGTCCGTCTGGTGTCTGCCGAGACACAGACACCCCTTGATGAGGACGGAAAATGATGGAAGGGTTCACTGAGTGGGAGGAACCACGGACTTTCTTGTCCCCTTTTATACAATGTACATTTACACACCATTATCATACTGAGGGGGGAAACAGGACTCTTTAATCCTGTCCTTAGGGACAGCCAAGCTCCAGCAACGAAGGCGGGCACGACCCGGCGGCAGGAGAGTCTGGGCTGGGGTCACACATCTCCATCTGCTTTTCTGCCGGCTGACCAGCTACTAAATGGTCTGCTTTCTACAGACAAATATGCTCAGATAGAATCCTGTTTTCCCAGTAAAATCTCCTTACTCCCCTGGTGAGTAAGCCTGTTAAGTATCTCTCTGCCAGATACAGCCAGCAGCTGGCTCACTGCATCATTTCAAGGCACCTCTGGTTGAGACTAATCCGTGTAAAGCATTCCAGTGGCCACTGGAACAAGGGCGGCCACCGCGGGGTGTGGCTATCCAGACCAAATCTGCGGTTAGGCAAGAAATGTACCCCTTGAACTGTCATTCTTCACCTAATAGCCAGACTAGCACTTGGCTTGCTGGGATATTCTGAAGATTACGTGGAAACCTTCTGCAAGCACTCCGCAAACTAGAAAGAGTTCTGTGGAAGTGAGCCAGGATCTTCAGAAGTACGGCCACCACTGGGATGACAACACCACCCTGAGCACAGGCCGCGCCCTAAAGAGAAGGGGGCTGACAGGGAAAAGGGGGAGAGCACAGGAAGGATGCGGTGAGGAGTGAGTCTGCCCAGACTCGAGGGAAAGGGCTGTAATCCCACCTCCCAGGGGGCAGCACGCTGGAAAGGATCAACCAGGGCCTGTACGTGCTCTGACCAACGGCGTACAACGGAGTGCTGTCATGCCAGTTTCCGAGCCCAGGCCTGAAGACTTCGTGGACTACCTAATCATGGAACCCGGCTACTGCGCTACGAGGAAACCCAAGCAGCCCACGAACAGCTCTACGTGGAAAGGAACCAAGAACCCTGACCAACAACCCCAGGTGAGTTCCCTGTCGACAGGCAGCGCCGACTTGCCAGCCATAAATGAACCACCGAGGCAGGGCATCTTCCCGCCCCAGGTGAGCCACTCTGGCTAGTGCCGTGTGTGGCAGAGACACGGTTCCCAGACAAGGTCTGGATACCAGCCACAAACGTGTGAGCAAAACAAAGTTTTTGTTTTTAAAGGAAGTCTCTTTTTTACGGTTTTATTTATTTATTTTTAGAGAGAGGAAAAGGGAGGGAGAAAAACATCAATGTGTGGTTGCCTCTCACATGCCCCCCACTGGGGACCTGGCCCGCAACCCAGGCATGTGCCCTCACTGGGAATTGAACCGGCGACCCTTTGGTTTGCAGCCTGTGCTCAATCTACTGAGCCACACCAGCCAGGGCCAAACTGGTTGTTTAAACCACTAAGTTGTGGTGATTTAAACACACTAATAGGTAGTCAGTACACGATGTGTATATAGAAGTCTAAATACAACACAGATATAAAAACTACCATAACAAAGTATAGCCCTTAAAATATTCTTAGTTCATTTTCAAGCTACACCTCTAAGGAAAGGATGGTGTAGGTTATGGGTCAGCAAACTAGCGCCATGAGCCAAATCAGGCCTGCCATGTTTCTGAACAGCCCATGGCTAAAAATGGTTTTTGCATTTTGTATTCATTGAAAAAATCAATACAAGAACAGTATTTTATGACATGAGAAAATCCTATGAAATTCATATTTCAGCTTGTGCCTGTCTACAAGCAAAGTTTTACTGGAACACAACACGCCCGTTCATCTGCAGATTATCCATCCTACCCGTGCACAATACTGGCAGAGCTGAGGAACTACACCTGCAACCAAGTGGCCTGCGAAACCCAACACACTATCTGGCCCTTTAAGAAGTGTGCTGACTTCTGCTCCAGGAGATGTTCACAGTGGGGCAAGTACACCCCGCGGACTCAGAGGGCCACCATGCAATCTCACTCAGGATCTAGGGGTCATTACGAGGTCCCGCAACCCCAAAGGCCTGGCATTTCTTCACACAGAAGCTTTCTGTTTCCACCCTGGGCCAGCCAAGATCCTCTTCCTATTACACGGATCTCAGGCACCCTTACTCTCTGGATTGCTTCCCCCAAAAAAGATGAGGCAAGGCTGAAGTGTAACTCACTTTGGTTCTTAAGTGATCAAATATATTAGTAAATACAGAACATCAAATTAGAGCAACCTCCTATATTATTTATACCTTTTTTAAAAAAAAAGACATAGTTTCTGCCCTAGTTGGTGTGGCTCAGTGGACTGAGTGCCAAACTGTGAACCAAAAGGTTGCTGGTTCAATTCCCAGTCAGGGCACATGCCTGGGCTGTGGGCCAGGTCCCCAGTGGGGGGGGCCATGAGAACCACACATTGATGTTTCTCTCCCCAGCTCTCTCCTTCCCTTCTCTAGAAATATATAAATAAAATCTTTTTAAAAAAAGTAGTTTCAAAGCAGTTAAAAATTCTGTATTTTTTGGGTTTAATCCCACAGTCAATGAAAGGAGGCCTTTTCCTGTAACTTTTTCCATCACCCCCCTAATTCGATGACCAAGAGGTCTCTCAGAGTACAAATGTAAAGGCTTTCTAACGACGAAAACCTCAAAATGCGAATAAGAATAAAGGTTTAGGACGCTACTCTGAGATATATGGCGACCCTCTTGTGAACATCAGTGGCTGTTCCTTGGCCACTTAGTAGGTTCGGGAAAAATTGAGCTCAGGATCACTGGAGTGAAGAACTGGAAAACTACACCTAACCCTACGACGGGAGAGGAGAACCCTTCCTCGTTCACTGTTTACAGCCAGCCTCTCACCTCGATGACGTCTCCACTGGAGGCAATCAAATCTGTCGGAATGGTCGCTCGGAATGAGCGCCCGACGACGGCGGTGCCATCGGGAATGCCGACCACCGTGGGGACCGCCTCGGGGAGGTCTGAGAGCACCGAGCGCATGGACGCCTCGAGCTGGTTCTCCCAGTCCCCGATGGCCTCTGAAGGGTCACTCGGCCAGTGGGACTGAGTCACAGACACACAGAACAGAAGGAGAAAGGTCCTCCCCGAGACGGGGAGCAGCAGCGAAAGGCCCACAGACATCCTCGTCCAGGGTCAAGTCTGCTCGAGCGGAGAGTCTCGCGATGGCAGGAGGTAAGCGACGTGGTCCCGGAGCCGGGCGGTCACCCTCTGGACACCTGCTCCATCCCCGAGCACTCAGAGCCTAAAAGAGAAGAACAGCCATCTCAGACTTCAGCAACCCCCAGGAATTCAAAGTTGTGCACAGGCAGCTACTGCCCTGCAAATGTTCCAAAAACAGCTATCCTGCGCGGGACCAGGTCTCACCCTGTGCTGTCCAGCACAGAGCCACCAGCCACACGTGGCTGCTGAGAGCGGGAAATGGGGTGGCCCACTAAGTGCAAAGTACACTTATACTTTTCATACAGATTTTTAAAACCTCATATACAAAAGGAATGTAAACTATCTCACTTTGAGATATTCTTACATACTGAAATCGTATTTTGAACATAAAGGCATTAAGTAGTAACTATTAATAAATGGTAAATAATAAAGAAATGCATTACGTTAAACACAGCATTAAAATTCATTCTTCCTTATTTTTATTTCCTTTAATGTGACACGTGCAGCCCGAGACCTAACTTCTACTTTACAGGAAACACAGGGGTCCTTGAAGACACAATCAGATAGATCTAGAACGAGGGACCTTCTCCAAGATACCTGGCTTGGTCCGTCCAAATGCTGACACCCCTAAACACCAGGGGCTGGGCCAGAGTTAGAGAGAGCAACCAGGTACAGAATATGCACACTGACTAGACCCTGGATTTACTTAAAAACAAAAAACACACAAGTCTAGCGCCCAAAGGGGGTAAGCGGGGAATTTTGCATATGGGCTGGAGGTAAGATTTATTGTTCATTTTACTGGGTGAAATGATGGTGGTGTGTCTCTGTAAGAGACAGTCCTTGGTTTTAAATTACTTAGGGATAGCCCTGGCTGGCGTAGCTCAGTGGATTGAGCGCAGGCCTGTGAACCAAACGATCGAGGTTCGATTCCCAGTCAGGGCACATGCCTGGGATGCAGGCCAGTTCCGAGCAGGGGATGCACGAGCGGCAACCACACATTGCTATTTCTCTCCCTCTCTCCTTCCCTTCCCCTCTAAAGATAAATAAATAATTAAAAAAAAAATAAATTACTTAGGGATAAAACATCAAAAATCTACGCAACTCACTTTGAAATGGTCCAAGAGAAAAATGCATGTGTGTACATGTAAACACAGAGCAACAGAGCAAAATACAACCATTATTATGTTTTTAAAACATACTTTTGAAAAGACTAAAAAAAAAAAATATTTGCACAGAGACATGTGACAAATGCCCGCCCCTCCCTCATACTCCAAGCACTTATCACAGGACCCATGTACTAATCATGCATTTGTAAACTCAGTACCAGTGAACCAAACTTACACGGCCTCTCTTGCCTCTGCACCAAAGTAACCAGAGTCCTGCACGGTGTCCCCTCTCCCCCACGCCAGCTTCGGACAGCTTATGACACCTGCTCTAAGGCTGGCAGCCACAGATGCATTGCGGGGCTTGCTAGGTGCCCACAGGTGACCACTGCCATCAGGAACAATTTTTCATTCTGGAAAAGGATTAGGCCCTGCCCTGAGCCAAGCTGTTGAAGGGCCACATGATATATTTTCTGACCTGGGTAATACAAAAGAAGTAAAACTGCTAAAGAAAACATGGCCACTGAAATGGGCAGTGTACTCTAAAGTCGACGCAAATCCAAGCCAATTCCAGCAGCTTTTTTTTTCTATTCTGGTTCTTATTTTCTTTTTGAGCTACCATTCACCATACAAAGCCAAACCCCAAGAAAGTAAAACAATTTTGGAGGCTGGGAGTCCTACTGTACCAAACAAAGACTTAACCTAAAGCAACCAACTGTATTTAAGGCCAAGTCTCATGCGGCCAACAGCCAGCTGCCTGTGGAACCAGAGGGAGAGCCAAAAACCAGCTTTGCAAAAAAGCTGTTCAAAAGTTCTGGAACAAGTGGCCACTTAGGCTCCTCCCTTACTTCCCCATCACAAATGAGATAAATCGTTCAGCAGAATTAAACATTTTTTTAAATACAGTTGAGTATAGGACAAAGAAGGATTTCATTTTAAAAGACATCAAAAAATATAAAAGATAAAAGAAAAAGCCCATGGGACTTCCAGGAAAATGGAGTGGATATGTTCTTCCCTGGTTTCCCACTAACTACAATGAAAATCCTTAGACATTCTACGTAAAATAAACATAAACCTTGGCTGGTGTGGCTCAGCGAACTGAGCGCCAGCCTGTGAACCAAAAGGTCACCGGTTCGATTCCCAGTCAGGGCGCAGGCCTGGGTTGAGGGCCAGGTCCCCAGTTGGGGGCAGGCAAGAGGCAACCCATCGATGTTTCTCTTCCTTTCTCCCTCCCTTCCCTCTCTCTGAAAATAAATAAGTAAAATCTTAATTTAAAAAATCGCCTAACGCTTGGTCAAAAAAAGGCAGACCAGCTAGGGAACCCAGGACTCAAGGAAAGACACTGGTGAATCCCATGGGTTCTCTTTTTGCCTCATATCTTCCAGAAGTGGAGCTGTAGAAGGTGGTAACCCAGAAATGCCAACAGATGAAACAATAAAGGTTCCAACAAAAGTCTGCTCTCTTTAGCCAAAGGAGTAGGAAGGGGGCAGCCTAGCAAGACAGAAAACACTTGCACAGTAACAGCTCTGTCCTAGCCGAACACCACAGAAGAAAAGTGGGGCCCCACTCCCACCCACACCAGCCAAGTCCAAGTGTGGGACCCAGACTTCCACCCTTATGGGGCTGTAACGAGGCGCCCCAGTACCCCCACTGAGGTAGAGTCAGAGAAGGCCAAGCAGGGACTTTCGTCCCCACCGGCCAGTAACAATGTACTGCCCTTGCCCTCCTCCTCTTCCAGCCCCTCAGTGTCAATGGAAATGACACGGGACCCCGTATTTCTAGGCCCACCCAGGCAGTAACAAGGAGCCTCTCTCCCTCCCTGCTAGGAAGGTATCACAGGAGGACTCACAGAGGGTCACAACTTTCACCACTGCTCAGTGGTAGTGATGCCCGGATGTCCACCCCTGCGCAGCGGTAACAAGGACTTTGCCCACCTTCAGGTGTCACTAAGGGCTCAGTGGGGAGTCTGGACACCAATCTCCACTTCCCAATAATCAGGCAGCACCTCCCCTACCTCTCCCCTGCCAGAAAAGTACCAGAGAAAACCAGCCAAAACAGAACTTAGAGCTTCAGAACAAAATACAAAATCATCTGGGTTGCACTGTTTCTAAAAAAATCATACCAAGAACCAGGACGATTGCAAACTGAATAAGAAAAAGCAATCAGTAAATGACCACGCCAAAGTGACAAGTCAGGTAGAGAGTACGAGGGTGGGAAAGAGACCAGAATACTAGCGGAAAGCAAGAGTGGCTAGATGTGTATTAATATGAGATGAGGTAGATTTCAGAGCAAAGAAAACGATCAGACAAAGGAGGGCATCATACAGTGCAGAAGGGTCCGTCCGCCAAGAACAGTAATGATGTTAAATGCCTGTGCACTGCACAGCAGAGCTACAGAACGGGCAAAGCAAAAACGGACAGAACTGAAAGGAGACACTCAAGAACCCACCATTCTAACCAGAAACTTCAATGCCACTCTCTCAACAACTGACAGAATAACTACAAAGAAAATCAGCAAGAACACAGAAACCTCAAAAATACCATCGGTCAATTAGCTCTACCAGACCTTTACAAAGCACTCCATCTGCGATTAGAATACACACTCTTTTCAAATGTTCACGGAACATATGCCCAGGTAGACCATATCTAAGGCCATGAGATAAACCTCAACAAAAAACTTTTTCATCCTCACCGAGGATATGTTTATTGATTTCAGAGAGAGAAAAGAGAGAAACGTAAGATGTAAGAAACATTCATCAGTTGCTTCCTGTACACACCCTAATCAGGGATCGAATCTGCAAGCCAGGTATGTGCCCTGAGCAGGAACTGAACCCACAACCTTCTGGTGTACGGGATGATGCTCCAGCCAACTGAGCCACCCAGCCAGGGCCGAACCTTGACAAATTTAAAGGAAATGAAATAAGCCCTGGCTGGTGTGGCCCGGTGGATTGAGCACTGGCGTGCAAACCAAACGTTACTAGTTTGATTCCCAGTCAGGGCACACACCTGGGTTGCAGGCCAGGTCCCCAGTAGGGGATGCACGAGAGGCAACCACACATTAACGTTTCTCTCCCTCCTTTCTCCCTCCCTTCCCCTCTGTCTAAAAATAAATAAAACCTTGAAGGAAGTGAAATAATATTGAATGTGTTCTTCAACCACAAGGAAATCAAATCAAAAATCAGTAACTAAAGGAAAACAGGAAACTCTCCAAACACTTGAAAATTATACAACATACCTCGAAATAACCCTGGGGTCAGAGAGGACGTCTCAAGGGACATAAAAAATTACAATGGCCCTGGCTGGTGTGGCTCAGTGGATTGAGTGCCGGCCTGTGAACCACAGGGTCGCTGGTTCAATTCCAGTCAGGGCACTGCCTGGGTTGTGGGCCAGGCCCCCAGATGGGGGCTTGTGAGAGGTGACCAGTAAATGTATCTCTCACACATCTAGGTTTTGCTCCCTCTTTCTCCCCTCCTTTGCCTTCTCTCTAAAAGCAAATAAATATAATGTTTTTAAAAATTACAATGAACTGAATTAAAAAAATACACTTGTTGACTTGCATTAAAATTTGTGGAACACCACAAAGGCAGTGCTTACAGGTGTATTTATAGTCCTGAATCCACTAGAAAATAAGGAAGTCTCAAACCAATAATCTGTGCTCCTACCTCAAGAATCTAAAAAAAAAAAGCCAAATAGACCCAAAGCAAGCAAAAGGACAAAAATCTAACCTCCCCCTATCTATTTTGTATCTACCATTTATGCTTCTTATTCCCTGAACCTTTTCCCCTTCTCTCCCCTCTCCCCCTCCCTGCTGATACCCCTCCATGTGATCTCCATTTCTGTGATTCTGTTCCTGTTCTAGTTGTTTGCTTAGTTCATTTTTGTTTAAAATTTTAGGTTCGGTTGTTGATAATTGTGAGTTTGTTGTCATTTTACTGTTCATATTTTTTTAAATATTTTATTTATTTATTTTTAGAGAGAGGGGAAGGGAAGGAGAAAGAGTGGGAGAGAAACATCAATGTGTGGTTGCCTCCCATGTGTCCCCCACTGGGGACCCAGCCTACAACCCAGGCCTGTGCCCTGACTGGGAATCGAACCAGAGACCTTTTGCTTCACAGGCCCGTGCTCTATCCACCGAGCTACACCAGCCAGGGCCTGTTCATATTTCTTTTTATCTTCTTTTTCTAAGTCCCTTCACCATGTCATACAATAGAGCTTGGTGATGATGAACTCCTTTAAGCTGACCTTATCTGGGAAGCCCTTTATCTGCCCTGCCATTCTAAATAATATCTTTGCTGGATAGGGTAATCATGGATAGGTGACTTCTGACAAAGGTGCAAAAGAAATTCAGTGGGGGTGGGGGAAGTAGGTTTTTCCGCAAATGGCGCGACCCGGATGTCATTCAGTGGAAGGACGGTTGAACAAACTGTGGACGTGCGTACCATGACACGCAACTACTGACACACTCGGTACTTGGATGTGTGCCACACTCCAGGGAATTATGATGAGTGAAAAGTGCTCCCCCCAAAAGGGTGCTTTCTGTACTATATGATTTAATTTTTATAACATTCTTGAAGTGTCAAACTTATAGAAATAGAGAACAAATCAGTAGTTACCGGGGGCTAACAAGAGGGTCAGGGCAAAAGGGAAACAGGTGAGGCTCCAACGGGGTAATAATGTACGCAATCCTCAAGGTGGTGAAAATGTTCTGATTTTGACTGTGTCCATGTCGATGTCCTGGTTGATACTGTGTCAACACCATACTTCTGTAAACTGTTACCATGGGGGCAAACTGGGTAAAGGGTACACAGAGTACTATTTTTTTAACAGCTGCATGAGAATCCACAGTGACCTCAAACATTTTTTCTAAACTTAAAAAAAAAAAAAAAAAAAAGAGCCCTGGCTGGTGTGGCTGAGTGGATTGAGTGCCAGCCTGCGAACCTAAAGGTCGCCGGTTTGATTCCTGGTCAGGGCACGTGCCCGGGTTGCCCACCACATTCCTGGTTAGGGGTATGCGAGAGGCAACTAATCTATGTTTCTCTCCCATATCGATGTTTCTTTCCCTCTCTTTCTCCCTCCCTTGCTCTCTCTCTAAAAATAAATAAACATAATCTTTAAAAAAACAGTAAAATAATAAGTATTTCCGGGTCTTCTGTTTTTGCACTGTTTAACTGTAACTTCAGCGTTTCCTCCACTGTCGCACAGCACTTCCCCCAGAGGCCTGTTCTTTCTCACTCATCTCGGAGAAATGGCTTGGCTCAACCCACATCCCTCAAGACTGGCTGGAAGGGTGGTAAACTGGGGCAGGGCAGGGCAGGGACGTACCTGTCACAATCGCTGATGGATGACAGTGCCAGACACACACCTCATCAATGAGTGGGGAGGACACAGGACTTACTTTCTTTTAGCTTCTGCCTGTCTTCACCCTTTAGTTCATGTACTTTTCTACTTATTACATCCATTTGGTCTTCACTTTTTAAGTGTTTCTGCATTTTAAAATTCTCAGCTAATGTGAAAACGGCAACAGCACGAGACACGCCCTGTCACCGGAGCAGAAGCTCAGCCGCTATCCGTGGACACATGACGATGCCGGGCATCTGTTTCATGACTAAGTGCTCTGCATTTAGCAGGCAGACGCTGTCCCAGGCACCACTCCAACTGCTATGTGTTGGTTTTCCATGCTCTGGGGGGAAAAAGATCTTTATGCAACTTGGCAAAAAGCAGCCTTGTGTCTTTCTGACGCTGGCTTTCTATAAGCAAGGGTCACGTCTCCCCACGGGAGGAATTTGGCAGGCCGCACCCACACACCCTGATGAGGACGCCCCGGGAGGTTTTTACACCCAGTCAGACGCCCAGTCACTCAGAGCGGGAGGCACTGCAGAGATCCTCCTCGCCATTTTTCAGGGACCAAGGCCCAAAGAGGGGTGACCTTCAACACAGGCACGCAGAGCCTGTGGGCAGAACGCGGTAGGAGAAGGGGCTCAGGAATCAGGGAAAGACAACGGCCAGAGTCAAGCGGTCTTTCTGACACAGCCACGCACACTTACACTGCTCTCACACTGCACCCTCTGCAACCCCAGGAAGTGCTTGGGCAGCCCAGGAGTGTGTCTCGGCCCCACTCGCCACTGACCGGCTGGCAGAAGCGGCCGAGGCCCTCGTTCCGGGAACCGGGTGGAGGGAACGAGTGCCAGGACCCCATGCAGTGCCCACCACTAAGTCTGAGCTCAGCGCCGCGGTCGCCAGTGAAATCCAACGCTGTGAAGAGCGACCTTCCCAGAGCCTTGAAGTGCGTGGCTCTCTGAACGCACGCTCCACGGCCGTGGCCTACGGTGTGAAAATGGCACAGCTGCCAGGAGGCAATCCCATCCCCCAGTCCCGGATGGTCCACCCTGGGGGCAGAGAAACCTTAAAAGCATTGGAGCCTGCAAAGCGTGGACACATCGCAGCCCTTTGGGTCACTGCCGTCCCAGAGCAGACACTCAGGCCGCCCCGCTCCCTCTTCTCTTGGGGAAGAACCTGCACTCCTGCCCCAAGAGCCACCGGCGCCAGGGAGGAGAGCCCACAGTGCCCCAGACAGCCACCCTGCGCCTCCCCGGCCGGGCGTTCCTTCAGCACCTGACAGTGCCAGTGAGGCCGCACCCCCGCAGAAGGCTGGCCTGAGCACCTCCACCAGGCTCCTGGGGTACTTTTCAATGATGGAAGAACAGTCTGGGTTCTGGGAGGCGCCCAGGGAGCCCACACCCTGAGCTCACTTCGGGGAAGTACCCTCTCCCAGAGGGAGGAGCCGCAGCTAGCTGTGGGTGGAGCCCCACCCATGCTTCCTTTCTCCAGCACCCCGACTCTGCGACTCTGGGGCTCTGCAGTGACAGGCAGACTGAACCATCCCACGTCCAGCAGTGCCCAAAAGGAGATGTCCTTTGTAACCCGAAACACAAAACTCTGTCCAGGAGGCAGGTGTATTTATACTCTACTAGATCAGTCGGCAAGAGCACAAGTAGAGAATCAGAAACGTTGTACAGTGACAGGCGAGGACCCCGGGCATCTGAGGCGGGCGGAGTTCAGCAGGACGGAACCCTTCTGCCACCCACACCAATCCCTATCCAGGTGTAACGGACGCAGGTGCCTTGCGGAAGGACGGACGTATGCCCATGAGAAGACCCACGCGGCCCAGACTGCGGACCAGAAGGCGAGTCCCCTGGAAGCCCAGCCCCAGGAGACAAGCACTCTGCTGCCCTCGGGCTGCCTCCCCAGAGCTGGTGGGCGCCCCGTCCACAGAGGAGGCTCAGCCAGTCAGCGCCTTCCATGCAACGCACGCGAGGAGCAAATGCAGATGCGGCATCGACTCCATTCGGAGTAAAGTCCTGTTTCCTCGCACGCAGGCGACTCCCAGAGAATGCAACTTTATCTTCGCCGAAACTCTGAAGGCCAGCTCCCTCCTAGTTTTTACCTTCTAAGAATGAAGGAAAAGTGAGATTCAACCCATCATTAGCCACGCAAAATGAAGCAGAGGCGGAGCCAGCTCACCCCACCACTGCCCAGAGCCCCTACTCTTCCAAAGCTGTTATCCAAACATAAACTGTCAAACCACTACCATTCGCCGTGGTAATTAAAACATTTATTAAAGAAAATAGAAAAGTCAAAAGCAAAAACTTCACTGAAACTACCACCTCAAGTTCCATCGAGCAAAAAAAGCTTTTGCCAGTCGAACATGAACACAAAACTTGTGGCAGGTGAGCCAATTCACGACTGCCCACTCTGCCGGTCAACGGGACACACGCCGGCCGCACAGGGGAAAACGACAGGGTGAAGTCACTGTTCATCTGGGCTCCAGACACTGAGAAGACGGGCAGACTGCTCTGCTCTGAGTTAAAAGCAGGCCTTTTTCACTCCCTGGCGGCAGAGGAGGAAGGTGTGGGGCCAAGTCACAAGGCAAGTCACAAGCAGGGAAGATTCAAGGCGTCGCCCCACACTCACTCGCAGCTCAGGAGGCAGGGGAGGTTCCCCAGCAGGAGGCGGGCTCCCGCCCCACCACCAAGTGTGGGGACAGCCCCGTGAAGACACCATCAAGGAGCTGAGCACCCCACCAGAGGAGTCCGGGCTCACAGACAGAGCACGAGATTCAAAAGTCAAAACACACAGGAGAAAACAATGACCGCCTGCAAGAAGCAGGCGCTACATGACCGTCTGCCGAACAGAACAGTCACTCTGAACCTGTCCTCGGTGGGGAAGCTCGCCGATTCTCCCCCACCACAGACACCAACAGCAGAGGCCCAGGAAGGGCAGTGGTTTCTGCTGCTGGTGGCTGGTTTCTTCACCAAAGGCAGGAAGGAAGCAAAGGCTGAACACCTGAGTACAAACTCACTCAGGTGCGACCCCTCCTCGAGGAAGGGAAGAAAGACAAGGTCCAAACCCAGGACTGAATGGCCAACTCCGCTGGACCGTGGGTTTTAACCTGGGTAGATTTTTAACATCTTACGTGATAAAGCTCACAGGAAAACAGTTCCTTCTACACGCCACTGAACTCCACGTGCTGCTGTTAAACATTACTCTCTACTGAACTGAACACTTAAAAATGGTTAAGATGGTAAATTTCACGTTACGTGCTTTTTCTTACCACAATGTAAACATTTTTTATAGTTAAGGTGGTAAATTTTATATCACGTTTTATCACAATCATAAATAGATAAATGCGTTTTTTAAAACGCATTCCTCATCCCTGGCCTGTGTGGCGCAACTGGAGAGTCGTCCCACAGCTGCAAGGTCACAGGTTCCATCCCCGGTCAGGGCACAAGCCTAGGCTCCCCGGTCTGAGAGTGAACGGGAGGCAACCTGCGGATGCTTCTCTCTCACACGGGTCTCTCTCGCGAGCTCCCTTGCTCTCTCTCTAAAAGCGACGTGGGAATGTCCTCAGGTAAGGAGTAAAAGAACCCTCACTCAGGGTCACACCGATTAGATCTCGGAAAAACGCCTGTGAGGTTTAGGGCCAGTCTTGTAATCACTGACGCCCAGGCAGGGCACTGAGGACGGAAAAGGGCAAACCGAGACCAAAGCCAAGGCCCAGGTCTGACCGTCCATCTGACTGGGGCGGCGAGACTGGGAGGGGGTGTGGAGGGGAAGGAGTAAGTGCAAGAGGTGGGCGGCCAGCCTCCGCAGAACCCAAGAGGGAATGAATTACCACATCCCCGTACCCGTATGGCATCCAAGAACCCAATTAAAGCAAATTACAATCACCTCAAGACAGCCCAGCAACAATTAACACGCCAATGCATATTTACGAACTCCCTGCACTGTGATAGGTGTGAAACTCCATCTGCGATGCATGAGGTCTTCCTGTATTTCATACAAAAACATTCCATTAAGAGTCACATACATGACTAAATCACAAAATGCGAGAGGTGACAAACTGAGTAATTACGTGTTATAAACAGGCTTTTTGCACGTAGGTGCTTACAGATCACTAACAGTCACCTTGTCTCCGGATAGCTGGGGAGACAACCAAAACTCCCGAGCTACCCGGCCACCTGCCCACCCTGGTCCGGGAGGGACGTGAGGGTAGCGGAGGGGACAGGGCCCACTTAGGCAGCATCCCCTCTGCTGCTCCCTCCCCCGGTAGAAGCCGCGCTCCAAGCAGGCACTCGGCAGCCATCCGTACAGGGAAAGCAAGGATTCCCACCAAAATCCCAGAAATTATCCACCCAGCACAAAAGCAATAATCACCTCATTTCACACGGAGGTTGAAAGCTAAGTATTCTGATATACTTTCCATCACGCTACGAAAGAGTAAAAGTCAGTGCAGTAGCTCAAAATGAATACGCTAATCTGACTTCAAGGAATTAAGTTTAGAGAAAGTATGCTGGCCCTCCCGACCTGGCTGGCTAATCAGCCTCTGAAACAGGGAGTGAGATGACCTGCCGGAGGGGCCGCAGCCACGAGCTCCGGCTCAGGCGCCCCCACCGCAGCCCTGGACTGGGCGCGGCGAGCAGCCTCACAGCACAGGTCTCGGGAGCCAGACGGGGGTGTCTGGCCCCTGGTGGAGACGAGTTCTTGCACCTTCACTGTAAGGTGCCACTGGACTGAGTGTTTTTCCGGACAAATACTTCGACCTTCCGCATTTAAAGTTGTGACCTGATTTTAGCCACCTACTTGTCTTCGGCCAAGACAAGTAGACACATTCTTAAGGTTCAACCATCAAGAACATTTCAACCATGCCAGACACTTAAAGATCAACAAACCTTGTTTTAAAAAGGACAAGACACAACTAGCATCCCACTCTCTCTGCTCAGACTTTTTTGCTCGCAGAATTCCTACCCTCCCACACAGGGCTCTAATTGGCCCTTCTACCTACCTCAGCCCTGCCACAGCTACACGGTCTAAAAAATCACCAACTTGCCTGGCAGGATTTAGGGTTGTGCTTCCGAAGGCTGGGGCAAACAGCCCGAGAACGGCCCGGCAGACTTTTGGAAGTCTGCTCTGCAAAGCCAGGGCCACCGCACGGCCAGGCAATAAAGCAGTGCACGAGGCCGTGCTGAGCAGGGCAGACGGGCCTGCCACGCCCGGCCCCCCGGCTGGCCCAGAGCAGCACCTGAGAGCACGGGCTCCCGGGGAACTGGTGAAGGCAAAGCTCCCGGGCCGGACCCTGCCAAGCCCGCATTTCTGGCCTTTCCCAGCAGAGGATGCTGGGCTGCTCCTCGAGGACCACAGCTCAGATGTAGAGAACTGTGTCCAGTTCAGGCACCTCTGCACCAAGGAAGACAGAGAAAATCCACGATTCCCAAGCGCTTTCCTCCTCTTCAAAACTGCATGAGATCCCCAGCCACCTGCCCTCTGCCACAGGAATTTACACCAGGGTTAATACAACTGAGGAAATCCTTGAAGACGCCCTTGTCCTCTCTTCCCACTGCCTCGAGCTCCTCGTCCGCAGGCTTTGATCATTCATTCCCTTGGCACAAGGGGAAAAGTAGGCTTCCACTCAGTAGTAATTATTTAGAAGTTAATTCCTGCATTTTAGAGTCCCAGGATTAAATATTAAAAGTAAAGAGATAAGAGAAAGACAAATGCGAAAGATCTTTCGTCTTAACAAAAGGGTACGGATATAATGTACTGAGTTCCCGAGGACGGGAGAGGGAGAAGCAGCCACCGAGCACTGTTTCGGTGGCGGCCGGAATCTCCTGAGGCGCTGAAATTATTTTCTTTTTCCAAACGGAGCTGGGGTCTGACCTCCCAAGCCGGGCCACTTTCAGGCGCAGACAGACTCCCACGTCCCAGGCGCCAGAGCCCACCGGCCCACCACTGAACTCTCCAGATGCTTTATCTTTATTTCCCACGAATTTTCCACCGGCTTCTAATGTGAGCACATAAGCAGCTTGCCCTCCACAGTCTCTGTCTGTGCTGGGAAGTAACTACTCCAAGGACCTCTTTTGTAAATAGAAATTTACTTGGTGTCTTTTCACTGCAGAAAATTACCCAATAAATCTTAAAAGTCCTGTGGACTCAAGAACAGACCTATTCAAGAGTCAGGAACCCGCACTTCGCTTCGCATCCACCTCACACAGAGACAGAGACACCCTGGAGGGCGTTACGGCAGCGCGGGCCTCCACACTGGCCCCTGCAGAGCCGAGGAGAGCTGCTGCCCGACCTCTGCGGACCTCCTTGGTCAGTCCGAGGAAAAGGGCAGGAGGGCAGCGGTCCAGACAAAAGAGATGGCTCGGGTCAACTTGACAGAGCTGTGATTCTGGCTTCTCAGACCAGGCTGCCCTTTAGAGTTTGACTCAGGAAGGGTTTGGCCTCTGTCACTACACTCGTCCCTCCAAAAGGGACATTTCTTACCTGGTTGAAAAAAGACAGTCACGAAACCAGTACACCTCAGTCGCTCCCTGAAGATCCAGCCCACTGTCGGGCCCCTCCCGGGATCTGGCTGACCATTACAACCCAAGCAGGTGCCCCACCCATCAACCTGCCTCAGGACTGGAGAGGGAGCAAAGAGGGAGCCAGAGACCCCTTGGAGATGCTTCTCGCCCCAGGGAGGGAGAGCCCTCCGGTCCTCCGCCAGCCTCCGACGATTACCAGATACATTCAGCAAATGATCAGAGAAAAATCCAGACTTCTATGGGACAGAAAATATATGGCCAATTCGCCAGGTGCCAGTAGCATTTATCTGGAGAGCTGGAGAACATTCTTTAATCAAGCTCTCTTTGTAAACACACAATCCACAGACACCTCAAAAAGGCACTCAGACTCTACTTGCAGAAGAGCTAAGAAGCAGGAAGTCACCGGGCACAGCCCCGACACCGGAGTTTCCATCTCTCGCACCGCAAGGTTTAGTGCAGCTGCAAACCTGAGCGGCGGCTTCTGGGACGCTGGCTCTGGAAGCAATTCTAAGCTAATTCTAAGATGGCGAACTGATAGTGTGCACATCGGGTTTTCAAACTACCTGCAATGCGTCCAGAGAGCTCAGCTATCTTCTGCTTTTAACAGACTAACTACCCAGAACAGTATCAAATCTGACACTGACGGTGGGCCAAGGAAGTGACAAGGCCTCCTCCTCCGCAGGTTTCTGAGACTCAGCAAGCACCTCGTACAGGACGGTGTGCGCCTGTCCGGTCCTGGGTACGCCCCCGGGGCTCATGTTCTGCTGGGAGACCCGGCAACACCAACGGCAACACCCGGGCCCCAAGGCCTCTCAACAGTTGGTGCACGGCTCTCGGTGTGTGCCTGACACAGTGGGCTTCAAGGGCATCCTTTCCAAAACCTTCTGAAGCAGGGGAACTTGTCCTAACATCACCCGCCCCTCAACAGGAAAGCAGTGGCCCCGACCAACAGAACCTGGGCTGTGGCCGTCCTCAGGGTATGGGGCGGGCAGAGCGACAGCAGGTGCGACAGAGCGATGCAAGGGGTTTGGGCCAACAGGAGTTTAAGAAAACAATTGCATTTTTCAAAGAAATATTTTGAAAATGGAAGTCTGTTCCCAGAAACCCTGTCTGCTAGGCAAGGATGGTGAATAACACCAGCTACAACAACGATCAGCAGCACGGACACAGATAACACGGACAAATGGCACATTACATGATACCTGGTGTGTGTTTCATTCTTTGGAGGGAAGACACTGGGCAAATATCATGGGAACACCTACCGTTTGCTTCGGCAACAACTGCTTTTCTTTTTTCATGAGCACCTGGCTCTAATGAAAAAAACACATAATAGGAATACATTTCCTTCATGATTTTTATTCAACAAATCTGACCACATACTCAGTATCAGATACTGCCCTATCTTCCCCTAACTGGTGTTTTTTTAAAGATTTTATTTATTTATTTTTAGAGAGAGGGGAAGGGAGAGAGAAAGAGAGGGAAAGAAACATCAGTGTCTGGCTGCTTCTCGAATGCCCCCTAGTGGGGACCTGGCCCGCAACCCAGGCATGTGCCCTGACTGGGAATCAAACCAGTGACCCTTTGGTTCACAGGCCAGCACTCAATCCACTGAGCCACAGCAGCCAGGGCCCCTCAACTGCTCTTTCATTCCAGCTCCATTCCATCTGTGCTAATATGATGTATCACTTGTTCCACTTATAACAGAAGTCAAGAACTGGACCCTCACGTAAACCCTTTATTCAACTGCAACACGATTAACTAAAATCAAAATGTTATCTATTTTAAAACACTTTCGATAACTAAAAATATGTGTCATGCATCCGTATCTTGGTTTCCAAGTGCCACTTCAACTAAAAAGGAACCACGGCTCCTCGTGAAAAGGGCCGATTCCAGGCTGGGGAAAGGAGCCAGCACTGTCCTGCTGCACCGAAGTCAGGGAGAGCTCGATGATGGGAACGCGTCACGAGAACACAGGAGCCAGCCGGAAGGAGCCTGCACTGGTCACACCTGGGACAAGCGGGGCATCAAAGTGCCTACCGACAAGAGCGAGCTGTACCACACTGAACAAGCTGTCGACGTGAGCTAATATAAATAAACCACCGAGTACAGGAGGAATGCAGAAATGAGGAAACTCTTCTTAGAGGAAGATGACAACTAACAGAGAAGGAACGATGGTCTGAGAAGCCTCTCCGGATGCTGAAAGTAAGGGTCCGAGTCTGAGAAGAAACCGAGTATCTCCATAGCTTCACAGTGTCCCCCCATAAACTGTTTTCGAACAAAGGGCAAGCAGGTCATCCAAGGGGCTGCCGGGC
>PVKM010004427.1:0-52266 GCA_004027735.1 Carollia perspicillata
GCTGGTGGGATTGTAAAATGGTACAAATGCAATGGAAAGCAATATAGAGGCTCCTCAAAAAAGTAAAAACAGCCCTTCTTGGCTAGTGTAGCTCAGTGATTAAGCATTGGCCTGTGAACCAAAGGGTCGCCAGTTCGATTCCCAGTCAGGGCACATGCCTGGGTTGCAGGCCAGCTCCCCTATGGGGGAGCATGTGAGAGGCAACCACACATTGATGTTTCTCTCTCCCTTTCTCTCTGTTTAAAAATAAAATAAATAAAAATTAAAAATCTAAAAAAACAAGCACAAAATATAGCAATCCCACTGTGGATATATATAAAAAAATAATAATTAAAGCAAGGTCTCAACAAGGTATTTCCGCACCTATATTCCTAGCAGCAATAGCCAGAAAGTAAAAGCAAACAAACTGTCCAAACAAAATGTCCTAGGATGAACAAACAAAATGTGCTACATACATACAGTGCAGTGTTACTCAGACTTAAAAAGGAAATCCCTTCACATGGATGAACCTTAAGGACATGATACTATGTGAAATAACTCAGTCAAAAATACAACTGCTGCATGCTTCCAATTATGCGAGGCATCTGCAGCAGTCAAATTCTTAGAAACAGTAGAACAGTGGCTATCAGGGGCTAGGGGTAGAGGAATAGCGGAGTTCTTGTTTAACAAGTATAGTTTGTTTTGTAAGATGAAAAATTTCTGGGAAAAAACTTTGTGGAGGTCTGTTTTATAACAATGTGAATACAATGAGCACTTCTGAGCTGTTCTGAGTTTCTGCAACATCTCCAAACACACCAATACCTGAATCATAGGGGTGCCAGAAGGAGAAAAGGAACAGCAAGAAACTGAAAACTTATTTGGAAAAAATAACAAAAGAAAACTCCTCTACTTGGTGAAGGAAATAGACATACAAGTCCAGAAAGCAGAGTCCTAAACAAGTTGGACCCTCAAAAAAAATCAAGGACAGAAAGTGTGTTTAGTATGTCTTACTTGTGAAAGGGGGGTGGTATGCTATTTTATTATACCTTGTATGTAATGTATGAGTGTATGTTTGCTATTTTATATTTTTTAATGAAAAGAATATTCCCAAAACTAACTTTTTAAATGGTTACATATGCTAGACAAAGGAAACAGGGTGGAGGATAGAAATTAAATTTCTCTGAAGTATTTTGTCTTGGAAAATGTGACTTTGGAATCATGTAAATGTTTTATATCTATCAATATTTGATGATTTATTCACACAGAGAGAAATTTCAACAGTTATCTCTAGGAAGAAAAATCAGACAATATTAAAGGAAAGAAAAAGAGACTTTTTACTTTATCTTTTTGTATCTTTTTTTAAAGACTATTTATTATTATTTTTTTTAGATTTTATTTATTTATATTTAGAGGGGAAGGGAAGGAGAGAGGGAGAGAAATATCAATGTATGGTTGCCTCTCGTGTGTCCCCTGCTGGGAACTGGCCTGCAACCCAGGCGTGTGCCCTGTCTGGGAATCGAACCTCGATCCTTTGGTTCGCAGGCCCATGCTCAATCCATTGAGCTACACCAGCCAGGGCTATTTTTGTATCTTTTTGAAGTCACAAGTAGTATTACTTTTGTCATTAATACATATATATGTAAATCAAAAATTATCTGAAATCTATTTCATATATTTAAAATTTTTTTAATTAATTAATTTATTTTTAGAGAGAGGGGAAAAAAGGGAGAGGGAAACATCGATGTGAGAGAGAACCATTGTTCAGTTGCCCCTGATGCACACCCCATCCAAGGGCCAAATCAGCAACCCAAGCACATTACCCCCTCACTGGGAATCGAACCAGCAACCTTTCACTTCGAGGGATGTGGCCCAACCAACTAAGCTATAATGGTCGGGGCCATATTTCATATTATATGAATCCTAATTCTATAAAGGTGGCTCTGTCACTACAACACTGAGTTGTTAAATTCCCTGAAAATCTTATGTGCATCTAAATCTCAAGCACCAAGCAGTTTCTAGTTCATAGATGTTTGATAAATATCTGAATTTGTTAATTAAAGTAGAAATGTTGTAGCTGAATCAACAGGCTTTTCCATAAAAAAGCACAATCCTATAACTTTCAGAATAAGTAAAATCTTCAAATCAGACCATCATTTTATTTTTATTTTTTAAACATTTTTAAAAAATTTTATTTATCTATTTTTTAGAGAGAGGGGAAGGGGAGGAGAAAGAGGGAGAGAAACAACAGTGTGTGGCTGCCTCCAATGAAGTCCCCACCGGGGACGTGGCCCACAACCCAGGCATGTGTACTGACTGGGAATTGAACTGGTGACCCTTTGGTTTGCAGGCCCACAATCAGTCCACTGAGCTACACCAGCCAGGGCTTATTTTTATTTTTTTAGAGATTGTATTTATCCATTTTTAGAGAGAGGGGAAGGGAGAGAGAAAGAGAGGGAGAGAAACATCAATGTGTGGTTGCCTATTGCATGACCCCTACTGGGGACCTGGCCCACAACCCAGGCATGTGCCCTGACTGGGAATCGAACTGGTGACCCTTTGGTTCACAGGCAGGCATTCAATTCACTGAGCCACATCAGCCAAGGCCAGACCATTGTTTTAACATGTCTTATAGAAACCACAGACTAACTTCACTTCTTCTCATCATCTCTAAAAACCTATGGAGGATAAAACAAATAGATATTGTTTTTATAAAGTAACTGTATCCCAAAATGGATACTGCTATATGCTACAAACAAAAGAGCCAAAGCCAAAGGTATGCAACCACCATGGAGTGCATATCATAGGCACTGTTCCTACCTACGAGTCACAGGCACATCTCATTTTATTGAGCTTCGCTTTACCGCACTTTACAAATGTGTCTTTTTAGAAGTTGAAGGCAACCCTCCCCACACAGCAAAAAGATTATGGTTTGCTGCATTGTGATACTAGCTTTACTGTGGTGGTGTGGAACTGACCCCATAGTATCTCTAAAGTATGCCTGTTCTTTCCAATTAACTTAGCTTTAAACTGAATATACTTACTTTCTCTGTATTCTATTTCTGCTTCCTTACGCAGTTTTTTCTCTCTGGCAAGAGCTTCATGGCTTCCCCAAACTTCCAAAGATCTGTTTATGAATACATGACCCACGAAAATAAACAATTTTAATGACTTTACTGTATCATATTTAAATCTACATGAGGCATATAACTATTATAGAATCTTACAACAAAGCATAAGGTCCTTTAGAAAAACCTTTCTAAACTAAAAAACTTAAAAAACTTTTCTAAACTAAATTTATTTTAAATAAAATAGTAAACTCAACAGTAAATACTCTTATAAATTAGGACATTTTTAGTTAAGTAGTACATACTAATAACTCCCAGATAAATCTGCCAATATGAAAATATTCTATTTCAAAAAAATACGTCATTTAAAAATCTCTGGGTGTGTCTAAAATGAGTTTTTATTCATCTCAAATTGAGCTTGTATTTTTATTGTAAAGGAACTGTGTCCTTACTTTGCCTCCACATCTGATCTCAAGTATACAGTAAAGGACTCAGTATCTTCATGGGGACTTCGTCGTCTGATTTTTCGAAGTTGCTCCAGATCACTGAAGAAAGAAACATGTTGAATTTATTCACAGTGTTCATACAGCTTATGTACTTAAAGAATTATTATGAACAGAGAAAAGCTACTACACTGATCCTCATCTTAAAAGATCATAGATCTATATAGCACTTAAAGATCAGTTTATAAAGACTGCATTTTGTACACAAAAACTGGTCTAGAGACAGTGAAAAAAATTATTCTTGATGTTCAACACAGATACATACATAATATGTGGTGATTAATTCCTTCCTAAGCACTTACATTTCTCCTGCTATGGACAAACCACTGCAATGTCTGATATACTGTATTTTAAAAAATGTGAAAACTAGTAAAAAACATGGATTAGAATATCATCCCTCTACTTAAGAATTTAAATTTAAAATTTATAGCCCTCTTTGTTTACAGCCAGATTAAGTATTAATATCATTCAAAGTTACAAAGATAATATTTTAATTCCATGCTATTTAATCATTTTTCCCTTCTTTTAAATTCAGAAAAGTTTACATATTCATCAAGTCACAACTAAACAGTAATTCTATACTTGATTATTGGTGTTCCTAAGAAAATCTTGTAATAGCAATGAAAAGACTTATAAGTTAAAATGTGGTAACTATGGAATATTATTAAGTTTCAAATTAAACCTGGAGTTTAAAAAAATCAACAATCAACTACCACATGTAAATAAATCAGTTTGGATCAGCTATTGAAAAGATTACTCTAGTTTCCTCCCTGTCACTAATTCATAAATGAGCTGAATCATCACTAACATCTTCATTATTTTTCCTGGCCTATAATGTGGAAATAGCAATACCGTACCTATTTAATTCACAAAATTTTTGTGAGAACTAAATGAAATACTCTATGTGAAACAGAATATAGTTTCACATCAATGTTATAATTGATTATGGTTTTACTAGTTATGTAACTTATAAAACTGATTGTAGGATTCCTTATTTCTTGATAATATACCATGCAGAATGACCATCAGGGAGAGGGAAAAATAGGGCAGATCATATCTGGTATCTCTCAAAAACCAAGAAATCTTCCACATAAATATGGCTTTTCTAGGTAAACACATAAAGAAAAGGAAATTTTTAAAATAGATGACAAATACCATCTCAAAAAATCTCTCTAATTACAAGAAAATTCATAACAAAAAGATACAAGAGGTAAAAATAATTTACAAGGAGGGACCCGAAAAACCCCAGAATTTATTTATAAAAAATTGTGTATTTATTCTTGTATCTTGTCTACACTACCATCACCTTCAAAGTACTCTCTATCTGATACAATACACCCATCAAGACTTTTCCACTGCCCGAAACAGTTTTTGACCTTCTTCACTTTGATGTCTTGACTGCTTCTGCCATTTTTTGTTTCATCTCTTCCACATCAGCTGAACATTTCCCTTTGAGGACTTGTTTCCATAGGGTGAGACTGGATGAATAGGTAGGATGGGGCACGGGGATGGAGGTGGCGTCATGCTGTGTGTTTGGTCAAAAACTGCTGACCACTCAGTGTGTGCTATGGGCAGATGCGCTTGTAAGTCACCATTGTGAAATGGGCAAACCACTGAAAGAGTCTCTTAAAAAAAATTCACTGAAGCTGAATGTAGCCTCTCTCACAATGCTGGATGGTACACTGACACTGATGGGTTCCTAGAACACTCACCTAGTGTGGGAAGCCTGTACTACAAGTGGGCCCACCCCCCATATGATAATTCTGGGGAGTTTTTTGGGTCCCTTCCCTCGTATACTCAACAGAAACCACACATGGAATAGAAATATAAATGTACTAATTCAGAACCACTCAATTCTGCTAGCCAAAAAACACAAAACTTTAAAAAACCAAGCATAAACATATGCAAATAATCTTATTATTGATAATTCTGACACAAGTGAACATAACAATAAAACCCTTAATGTTTTATGTGACACACAGGGTTTGAAAACTTGCCTTTCTGAGTGTAAGAAGCCCAGAAAGACAGAAATTAATCATGCTGGAGCAGAATTCAATCCAGTAAGCAAATAATTTAAACATTTTTTTAAATAAATAAAAATATTTAATTTAGGAAGAAGCCATGGGAAGTTTCCACATGGGTGGTAGCAGGTAACACATTCTAAGAAATATATGGTTATTAAAGATTAGAGATCAAACTACTACTTTTTAAAAAGTATGCCCTGACCTGTGCGGCTCAGTTGGCTGGGTGGCACCCCACAAAGCAAGGGGTCACTGATTCGACTCCGGGTCAGGGCACATGACTGGCTGTGTGTTTGGTCCCTGGTCAGGGTGTGTGCGAGAGGCAACCAACTGATATTTCTCTCTCTTTCCCTCTGTCTAAAAAATAAAATCTTTTTAAAGCAAAACTATACCTGGCTTTGAGGCAGAACTCATTTATTGCTCTGACTCCGGTGATGAAATTATTCTGAGTGTACTTTGGTCCATACTCCCTCTTCTTAAGGACTGCTTTGACTAAAACCAAAAAATATAGGAAAACAAAAAACATGCACAACAAAAGTCATATTTAAAGACAACCATACACTGAGGCTTCACTAATGAATTCCATAAAATATCAATTTATTTCCTGATGCACTAAATGGCATCAGACAAAAGAGTTCACCGAGTGCAGAACAGAATGGAATTACATTTGTAGCCATTAAGCTTAAACTTAAGCCATTAAACTATCTCCATAGTTTATCTGTAACTGATGCCAAAATGCCAACCCTCTGTCTAAAGGACACCTTGAATAGGCAACACTGGTCAGTTTAAAACAAATCATTTAGGATTGACGTGAAAGTGAATTTAAGTTTCAGTTAAAAATTACAGGCTAGTTCAGTGTTTTTGGTAAAAGGCGAAGGATTTACATGATCTGAAGCAACACCATAGTATTGGGTCAGTGTTTTTAAAACTAGACTAAAAACATTTTACTGTATGAAAAATGTAATCAAGGAGTACTGCATGAAGTTAAGAATAAGTACTTTTTTGTGAAAGCTTTGGTTTTAGTTACATATAGTAATCTATATAAAAACTAACTTATTAAACAGTGTTTCTTAAGTGGGTTGCAGACAAAAAGTTTGAAAGCCACTGGACTGCTTCATATAATGCAAAAAGCTGAAGTAAACAAAAGGAACATTTTTATCAGTTAAAAATTATAGGAAGTTTATTACAGACTACAGGTAAAATACTACCTTCTATTAAATTATTTACCTATTATCAAGTATCAAACTGTTCATTAAAAAGACAGGGACATCAATAATGAGATGCCAGTTTGGCATCAATTGTAATCTGTAAATTAAAAATTACATTCAATATTGGCCTATGTTCATAAGTCATATTATAAAGTGAGACTTTTGGTTATATGATATAGATAAATAGCATAAGTAGATAACTGAAGAGCAAGAGCGAAATAACAAAATAAACTAGGTGTTACAAAGTGACACCTAGTCACTTCACATTCTATTCTCGTATCTGTTAATTCATAAATTTTCTGTTCCATTTTCAAGTTCAAAGGCCAACTTAAGACTAAAATTATCTATAGTTGGAATAGGTAAAAAGACTCTCAACACATGAACTTTTAAAATCAAATGCACAAATAATTCTTAAGAAAAACATTTCAAAAATCAAGTCCAATATAAAAATCAAAACTTTATTTAAGCCCTGGCTGGGTGGCTCAGGTGGTTGGAGCGTCTTTCTGTACACCAAAAAGGTTGCGGGTTCAATTCCCAATCAGGGTACATATATAGGTTGCAGGTTTGATCCCCAGTTGGGGTGTATATGGGAGGCAACCAATTTATGTTTCTGTCTCCTGCTCCTTTCCTCTCTAAAAATCAATGAAAACATACCCTCAGGGGAGAGGATTTTTACAAAAACCTTATTTGAAAAAAACAGTATATAAAAATATGCAGATTTCTTTTTACATGAGTTCAAGTCTCTGAACTGCCGACTTCAAAATCCAGATTATCTCCTCTGGAGTAGAGAAGGAAATTGCATCTCTCTTTTAAAAGATTAGGGTTTTTTTAATTACTTTTTAAAAATTTCTTCAAAGTAACTAGAAATCCCTATTGGCCGGTGCCTGGCCCAGATTATTATAATAATGCCTGCTATCACATTAATTATTCTTAATTGTGACAGCACCAGTTATCATCTTCAAAATGACCCTACAAAATAAGTTCCACTTTTAGCTCCGTATTATAGAGAAGAAAACTATGGCTCAGAGCAGTCAAGTGAACTGCCCAGCGCCATACAGTTGGTACAGGCAGGGGCCACAAGTTAAATCCTGCTTTGCCTGACTCCAAAGTCACAGTGCTCCTAATGGCACAGTTACTGCCTCTGTGAAACCTGCCACCTTGGATCTGGGGCCACGGCTCAGTGGGAGCTGCAGCGCATTATAAAGAACAGAGCTGCAGATTCCTTACACACAATCACTCCTAAAAGAGAAAGTTGGACAAGGATGTCCAAACTCTCTCTGGATTTGAAAAAGTTCTAGCTGAAACATACTGACCTCTGGTTCCTTAATCACATTACTTTTGTAAATGATAAAGTAATTAATGTTTTTTCTTTGCCATTACTCCATTCCTGGGGCTTTTTAGAAAAAAAAAAATTACCACAAAATTTGTGACCAAAATACAAAGTTAACTTCAGAAGAAAATTAGCTTATAAATAGGAGAATAAATCCTTATGGTCAATAACCCTAACCCTCATAAAAAGCACTACATAAACTAAATTTATATATTTAATTTTAAAACACCATTATAAAGAAAATAGAATAAAATATATTTACCTCTTACTTGGAGAGGTTCTTGCTTAATCAGTGGAGCTTTAAGTTCTGCACCTATATTTTCTGCTGTAAAGTTTATTAAAAAATTTACATTAATCAATGGCTTTCATACAAACCTATAAACTTAATTATTAACTTCCGGCCAAGATGGAGGCATAGGTAGACACACTGTGCCTCCTTGCACAACCAAAATAAGAATAACAACAATTTAGAAACAAAATAACAACCAGAACAGACAGAAAACTGAAGCGGATGGAAATCGGATAACCAAGGAGTTAAAATAGAACTCCAGACTGGTAGGCGGGGAAGAGTCAGGCAGCCCAGTGGAGAGGGGTGTGGCACAAGAAGCAGTGACACTGGGAGTGCAAGGCACCCTGAGCACGAAAGATGGTATCAGGCAGACCCTAGGAGCAGAGTGGCAACGGGCAGACCCATCGAGGCAGTGATTGTGGAGCAGGGCACGGCACACAAGGCAGCTGGCTGACCAGGCAGTGTTCCCACATTCGCACGCCCGCAGATAAACCAAGAGAAACCAGGGCCCCAGCGCCAGGAAATAAAGTCTCAAAACACCGACTGAAAACACCTGTGGGGGTTGAGGTGCAGGGAGGGACTCCCAGCCTCACAGGAGAGTTCGTTGGAGAGACCCACAGGGTCCTAGAACATACAAAGCCCATCCACCTGGGAACCAGCACCAGAAGGCCCAGTTTGCTTGTGGGAAGCAGGGAAAGTGCCTGAAAACTGCCAAAGAGCGGAGCAAGTGCCATTGTTCCCTTTCAGACCCTGCCCCTATATACAGCATCACAACCTTGAAACACAGGTTGCCTCACCTTGGCGAACACCTCAGGCTCCGCCCCTCATACGTAACAGGCCCAACAAGACAAAAAAAAATGGCCCAAATGGAAGAACAGATCAAAGCTCCACAGCAAATACGACTAAGAAATGAAGAGACAGCCAACCTATCAGATGCACAGTTCAAAGCACAGGTGATCAGGATGCTCACAGAATTGGTTGAATTTGGTTGCAAATTAGATGAAAAAGTGAAGGCTATGCTACGTGAAATGAAGGAAAATGCACAGGGAACCAATAGTGATGGGAAGGAAACTGGGACTCAAATCAATGGAGTGGACCAGAAGGAAGAAAGAAATAACCAAACAGAAAAGAATGAAGAAACAAGAATTCAAAAAAATGAGGAGAGGCTTAGGAACCTCCAGGACATCTTCAAACATTTTGAACAGCCAAATTATAGGAGTACCAGAAGGGGAAGAGGAAGAGCAACAAATGGAAAACTTATTTGAACGAATAATAAAGGAGAACTTCCCCAATCTGGTAAAGGAAATAGACTTCCAGGAAGTCCAGGAAGCTCAGAGAGTCCCAAAGATGTTGAACCCATGGAGGAATACACCAAGGCACATCATAATTACATTTGCCAAGATTAAAATGAAGGAGAGAATCCGAGAAGCAGCAAGAGATAAGGGGACAGTTACCTATAAAGGAGCTCCCATCAGACTGTCAGCTGATTTCTCAAAAGAGACCTCCCAGGCAAGGGGCTGGAGAAAAGTATTCCAAGTCATGAAAGGCAAGGACCTACATCCAAGACTGCTCTATCCAGCAAAGCTTTCATTTAGAATGGAAGGACAGATAAAGTGCTTCTCAGATAAGGTCAAGTTCAAGGAGTTCACCATCACCAAGCCCTTATTTTATGAAATGTTAAAGGGACTTATCTAAGAAAAAGAAGATAAAAAATATGAACAGAGAAATAACAGCAAACTCACAGTTCTTAACAACCACGCCTAAAACAAAAGCAAAAAGAAACTAAGCAAACAACTACAACAGGAACAGAACCACAGAAATGGAGATCACATGGAGGGTTAGCAACAGGGGAGTGGGAGGAGGAGAGATGGGGAAAAGGTACAGAGAATAAGTAGCATAGATGGTAGGTACAAAATAGGGTGAGGGCAAGAGTAGTGTGGGAAATGTAGAAGCCAAAGAACTTAAGACACATGGACATGAACTAAAGGGGGGGAATGTGGGTGGGAGAAGGTGTGCAGGGTGGAGGGGAATGAAGGGGGGGAAATGGGACAACTGTAATAGCATAATCAATAAAATACATTTAAAAATAAAAAAATAAACTTAATTATTGAGTAACTCAATTAATTATTGAGTAATGATCTGTCAATGTGTAAAAAAGGTAATATATCATAGACAAGTTGGATTTATCCTAGGAATGTTAAAAGCACTTAAACATTAGAAAAGTTACTGATTCCCATCATTAACAGATTAAAGGAGAAAAACTATAGAAGCATTTCAGGAGCTAAAGAAAAAGCATTTAATAAAATTCAACACCCATGCAAGTTTCAAACTCTTTCAGAAAATTAGGACAGAAAGGAATTTCTTTAAAGGGTAAAACAAACCTAAACATTGTATTCAAGAGTGAAACTTTAGATCATTCCTTTAAAGTAAGGACCAAAACAAGGACAGACACACTGTTGATTCCTCTACTTAAAACTGTTCTAGAGGTGCTATTCAATGAAGAATAACCATTACAAATTACTGAAACTACTGCACAGTTGCCCCCCAATAAGTAAATAAGTAAAGGAAGTTGAAATCTACGTTGAGTTGGCTGTTTCCCATCAACAACCAATTCAGGTAGATAATGACTTTAAAGTCACAACATTTACATGCCTAACAGACAATATTGCCTATTTTTGTCATAGAGTTAGATTGCTTAATAAGATACAAACAATACAAGGAAAAATGGACAAATTCTGCTAAATTAAAATTCATAATATCTGTTCATCAAAAGACCCCATAAAAAAAAGGAAAAAAAGGAAAGCCTCAAACTGGAAGAATATATTTCCAACAACTATAATCAACTAAAGATACGTATCAAGAATATTTAAGAATTCCTTCAGATGAAAGACAAACAATCCACTAGAAAAAAAAAAGCTGAGGACAAGAACTTGCATAGAAAAGGAAATACAAATAGCCAGTAAACATATGAAGAGATGATTGCCTCATTATTAATAGAATCCAAATGAAACCACAAGATACCATTTTACAATCTTCAGATTAGGAAAATGAAAAAATATGACAGTACACGCATACACTGCTGATGGAAACATGAACAGGCACAAGGTAAAAAAAAAACACCTTGGAAAACAAATTAGCATTATCTAACATAGTTGAACACAAGCATAATTTATGACCTAGCAATTCTACTTCTAGGTCAGTATATTGGGTTGGCCAAAAAGTTCATTTGTTTTTTTTCCATTTAGATGCCTCTAGTAGTGCTTAGTTGTCTTTAACTTCATTCAAAACAATTTTGTTAGATTGTATTGTGACAGCTGTCATATCAGCATGCATTTTAAAACAACATCAAAATTGGTGAATTTTTGTGTAGCCATTTTAATATTGAAAATGGAAGAAAATACGCAACATTTTTGGCATATTATGCTTTATTATTTCAAGAAAGGTAAAAATGCAACTGAAACGCAATAAAGATTTGTGCAGTGTATGGAGAAGGTACTGTGACTGATCGAACATGTCAAAAGTGGTTTGCAAAGTTTTGTGCCGCAGCCCGCTGCAGCAGGGGGTCGTAAGTCAGGGTGAGGGATTAAATAATAATAATAATGGAGAGGACCAGTTACTCTGCTGGTAAAAGGCGAGTTTATTGAAGGAGACTAGAGCTTTAAATACAGCGCCTCAAGAGTTACAGGGCGTATATCAGTCATGTCCTTGAGATAAAGTTTACAAGTTCCCTCAGGACAAGGTTTTCATAACACATACTTCCTTGCACCTGCCAAGAAGGCCATGTTTTCTTTTTGCGCATGGGAACAACCAGATAATCAGCAGTTGGGAGGCAGTCAGGACCCAGAACAGCCTTGAGGCCAGAAACCAGGTTCCTGTCACCACTCCCACCGTGAGAAACCCTCTCCTTGACCCCTTATGGCCATTGGGCCCCTACAGTTTTGTGCTGAAGATTTCTTGCTGGACGATTGGGTACACCAGTTGAGGCTGAAAGCAATCGAGTCATTAACTGAGAATAATCAACATTATACCACACAGGAGATAGCCAACATACTCAAAATATCCAAATCAATAGTTATTGGCAAAAATGAAAAATGAATCTCCTATTTTATGCAAAAAACCATATCGACTTTTTGGCCAACCTAATACTTATCTTACAGAAACTTGCCTGAGGGCACAAGAAGGGAGGTATATGAACGTCCAGGGCAGCATTATGTTGTATTGTTTTAAACTGTAAACAACCCGAATGCCCATAAGCAAGACAATAAACTAACCATGTTCTATTAAATGACACTTCACACAGCAGTGAATAATAAACATAATGACTACCTCTCTTCAAGCCCTTACTGTGTGCTAAGCACTAGGCTAAGTGCTTTCCATGTACCAACTCATTTAATTCAGACAGCCCTAAAATACACATGCTATAATTATCTCCATGAAAATTAATGAATTAGACACATATACTATTAGTATAAACTTTAGCAACAAAATTTAATGAAAAAACTAAATCACAAAAGAATAGCTACTATAAGCTATTACAATAAAAGTATAAACAAAAGCTAAATTAACAATTAGGGATATATACACAAATGACTAAATCTGTTTCTTTCTTTTTTTTTAAATCAAGAGACAAACACAAAATTCAGGATAGTCAGACTGGAAACATAGGGTGAGGGAGAATATTATTAAGAATGTAAGGTTTTGAAGAAACCCAAAACATTAATTCGAAGAACACGAGCACCTCTCTGCTAACTGCAGCATTACTTACAACCACCGCGGTATAAAAGCAGCCCAAGTGCCCATCAGCAGATGAGTGAACGAAACTGTGGAACATTTACACATCTACTTGGCCATAAAAAAGAAAAGTTTACCCTTTGCAACAGCATGGATAGACCTGCAGAACATTATGCATAAGAGAAAGAAATGAAAGAAAGAAAAGTTCTTAGGTTGGGTGGTGAATGCCCAAGTGTTGATTTTATTACATTTTCTAATTTGAGTAAATACTACATATATTCTTTTATAAGTATCAAATATTTTATGATAAAAATCTCAGCTTTAAAACATTTTCCCTTATATTTCTATCCTCATTCAACAGCAAAATAGTATTGAGTTTACTAATTACAGCTCACATTTACTAAGCATTTGTCACATACCATGTACCACACTATGCGCTCTGTGTGCATTTAGTCCTTACAAACCTGCTGAGGTAAGTACTATTATCTTTACCTTACAGCTGAAGAAACTGAGGCACAAGGAAGTTTTATGACTTCCCCCAAAGTCACAGAACTACTATTTTAAACATGGAGTTACTGAAGAAGTGAAACTCAAGTCATTTTGATTAGTCTATGTCTAAACCACTGTTGTTCACTGCCTCAATGTTTAAAATAATATTTAATTTATGAGCAGATGCTTGCGTAATTTCCATGGGGGCAAGGTTAGAAGTGAATATGGGATTAGCAAAATGGAGACCCCTCGTAATCCTTCGGTGACAGCAGTTTCAGAAGGAGCAGTAAGGATGGAGGCAGCAGGTCGAAGTGAGAATGTGAGATGATGAAGTAAAAGCAGTATTAGCACTCTGCCGGAGCTGGCATGAAGAAAGGAATCAAGGAAAGATTCACAGTATTTTTTATATAGAAATGGGAATGATGAAGTGAAGGGAGAAATTGTTGGTGTAGGAGATTAAGAAAATAAAATCACAAGAGCGAAGTCTTTGAACAGATGAGACAGTAAAGGTCCAGAACACAGATCTCTGAAAATACGTAGAAACAGAAATAAACTATTTCCACCTTTTCGGAGTAGGAATGTATTTCAACAATATGCAACACCATAAATCTGACTGACTTAGTGGTACTTTTGGACTCTGCCATCTTATTGTCTGTTTTATCAGTCTTTTTTCTTTGCTTTTATTTTTATTTTGCTTTTCCTGCCACCTGCTAGACTGATCAAGTTTTCTACATCCCCCTCTCACCCCATCCCATATGCTGGTTTGGAATCCACAATATTCTATTTTTAATGTTTTAATGAGTCCACTTAAAAATTTAACATGCATATTTCCCTCTTAATCTTTCTTAACCATCTGTAAAGTTATTCAGTATTTTTACATTCTTCTACAACAATAAATAAATCTTTAACTGCTGAAAACTTCCACCTTACTACTCTTGACTAAAACTTTAACATTAAATATAAAAACGTTTATTATTTGTATTATCAATAGTTAATTTTACCAACACATTTTATCCATTTCTTACTCTTCATTGTCTCTTATATCCCAGCCCTCCTGTCCCTCTGGGTTTACTCTGCATCTTACAGAAATATATACTTTGCCTTGGCCCTTGTGCCTCAGTCGGTTGGGCATCATCCCACAAAGTGAAAGGTCCCCAGTTTGATTGTTGGTCAGGGCACATGCATGGGTTACAGCCCTGGTCCCCAGTTGGGCCGAATGCCAGAGGCAACTGATCGATGTTTCTCTCTCACATTGATGTTTCTCTCCCTCTCTCCCCCGCTCCCTTCTCCTCTCTCTAAAAAATAACTGAACAAAATCTTTGAAAAAATATATATACTTTAGATGACGGCTAGTTGGAGAGAGATTAGGTGGTAGAGGGATTGAGCAAAAAGGAAAAGAACTCATGGACACGAACAGTGTGGTGATTGCTGGGGGAAGGAGGGTATAAGGACTAAAGGTAATGTTAAAATATACAATAAAGATTAAATTTTTAAAAATATACATTTTTTAAAAAAAGAAGGTGGGTTAGTAATCAGTGGCATTCTCTTTACATATGTGAAAATGCTTTTATTATGCCTTCACTCCGGAATGATGATTTAGACCAGCGTACAATTCTAGGGTAACATTTACTTCTTCCTTTACTCTTTCATGGATATTACCCCAGATCACTCTCCCTTTGTTTTCTGCATATGGTTACAGATAAAAAGTCTACTTCAAAAGGGCAACAACTGGACTGACGGCATTCTGACTTTTCTCCTGGGAAGCTTTTAAGTTGGGTTGTTTCTTGTTTTGGTATTTAAATCTGTGAACTTCTTTGCACTTACACTGCTTAATACTCAAAGTATACTTTTCATCTGAAGATCCTTGTTTTTCTCAAATTCTGAAAAATCCTCGACCATTATCTCTTTATTTACATCTCTATCATTTCTCTATTCTCTCTCTCTCTGAAATGCCTATTAAACGTAAGCTGGAGCTTCATGCCTCTTAAATGCTTTTCATTTTTTTGAAAATCTTTTCATTTTCCTTTGTGCATTCAGGATGAATTCCAATTTATGAATTCTCTACTTGACTACGACTATTGAATTATTATTTTAGTGACTACATTTTCATTTCTAAGACTTCTAGTTGGCCCTTTTCCAGATTTGTTCTAGTTTCACATCTGCTTGTTTGTTTCAAAAACATAAGAGTACTTCATTTATTCTTTTGAGGAAATTTAATTCACTTTAAAGCAATTCAAGCTGTTATTTTAATATCATCTGGAGTTAATTCATATTTGATAGTCAATTTTTAAACTTTCTTATTAGACTTCTTCATGAATTTTTTATTCTCATTTTTTATTGAGGTATAATTGACATACGACTATAAATTTAAGGGGCATAATGTATTGACTTGATACGTTTATATATTGCAATATGATCCTTCCTGTATTTCTAAGTTTTGGAATTTGCAGCGTTATTTTGAATAGGCTATATCCTTTCACTCTCCTCCTCCTGCTCCAGTGCTTACAACACAATCTGATCCTTCTATCCTGAATCAGATCTCACACTGGCAGTTTGAAATTCCTATCCCTCAATCCAGTCTCCAAGCCATTACAGGGCAGGTTTCAGTCCCAATGTGTCCTCCATACTTCCTACCCTAGAGCCTCCTATCAGACAGAGCCTCAGGTAACAAATGGAAGAGGCTATTTTCAGCCTCTTGTAGCGGGTAGGTGCTTAAGTTCAAACAGTGAGTCTGACTCCAGCACCTGGCTATGACTGTAGCACTTGCAAATCTATTACCCCAAATAAGCCAAACACCCGGCTGACAGTGTCTGCATACCGATCCAGAGTCGGGCATTTTTTGTTCCATTTCTCAGACATGGCATGTTTCTGAGTCCTGCTATTTCTTCAGTTTTCTCTTTTTATATTTTACCTATCACTCCAATGAGTGAGAAGTGAAACAGGTACCTCGAAGCATCTATTCATCACAATGCTACCTTGCTTAGAATTTCTGATTTATCTTCTTTCAAGGCTTTTATGGCTGAATTAAATGTTAATAGACTAGGCACTAACAAAGGCAAGACTCCCTTTGAAATAAAAGCAAAAATCTTTTACGTAACTTTTAGTGTATTTCTTCATTATGTTTCAGTGAAAGCCAGTGATTAGACGACTTAACATAGTATACTATGTTTGGATAAAACATGTACAGAAAAATCCCGAAAGGCTTTTTTTAACTATTCACAAAATCCTAAGTAGGTTATAATGGCATTTTGACAAAGATAGGCTCTAAAACACTTACCTATTTAAATTACCATAGCCTGTAACATTTGGCATCGAACAGTCAAATGATTATTACAATTTTAGTACTGTCTACCAACACAGCATGCAAATTCTAAAGCATCTTTATAGAACCTATATCAAGTTCTTAAATTTTTGCTTTGGTGAACAGAGAGTATGGTAGAGAAAAGTGAAAGGAAAGGGGTGGTAGAATAGTAAGCATCCAACCCTCACCTAGTGCCTGAACAACTGAAATCTACCGTCAAAAATTTCAGACAACCCTCCTTCCCACAATGATCAAAGTCATTCAACCAAACAGAAAATGAGTTGCTCTAAGACTGATGTCGCTGGATAGTCTTCTCACTACAAACTGTCTAGATGTCACTAATCATACAGATAGTGTTAAGAATAGCAAATAAGAAAGGTTAGCAAATGGCTCAACATGTGGATGAATACCTATTTTGCACACTGCCATCTTAATAAACTTAGATGTATCACTGGAGTAGAATTTTTATGGTTTCAATAAGTAACCAGACAGTTTATCCACAAATATCTCTAGACATTTTAAGTTCAAGTCCTGGCTGTTTGCCACACATCTGCTGTCATTAGCAAGATTAAAACTAATTTTACTAAAATTTTAAACATCTGAATGCTCCTTAAAAACTTAAGGATTCCTTAGCAAATCTCTGGCTCTTGATGAGCTGTTCCTGACTTCATCATGCGATTTGAATTATTCAAAAGTCAATCTCAAACCCTTAAATATACCAATTATTGTTCAATCAAGCAATTACTTGTTATCTATCTGATGGCTAACAAGGCCTAATCTGGACTAAACTAATTCTGAAAACCTGAGCCCCAAATAAAACCTTCATAAACAATGTATTTCTTTTTCTTTTATTAGGATTATTTTTTATTGTTGTTCAAGCAGAGCTGTCTCCATTTTCACCCCACCACACCCTCTGCCCCACCCATCCCCACCTCCCACCCTCAATCCTACCCCCTTCGGCTTTTTGTCCATGTGTGCTTTATACGTGTTCCTTGATGGTCCCAATGTATTTCTAATATAAGAAAATAAGCTAACATTTTTATTCCAGTCAGCATAGAAAAAAGAAACCTAGTCAAGGATTTCAACTTCAAGCATTCTGTATAGAGGAACCAACATTAAGTACTCTTTGCCTGAGTCTATGTTCAATGCAAAAGAGCATTATAACATTCTGCCCTTAATTCTATTTTTTCAACACTTGTTTCTCCTCCCATTTTGATGATCTAATAAATATGCTTATTTCTAGAGCTTAGGGACTCACTATACCCTCAATTCTTTCATCCTTTAATATCAAAACTCTCAGTTAATGCCCCAGCAGTTCTCCATCACCAAAAGAAAAAGGAAATAAATTGGCTAAAACTGCCAAGTAAGCCCGAAAGGAAGATGACACTTTGGGAAACAAAGAAAAACAGGCATCATAAACATGAATACAGGTTTCTCAGTGAATCTAAAACCTTATCCTGTGAAAGGTATCCAACTAAAGAAAAGACAGCTTTGAAATGTTCACTATTCGCCAAACGCTCTCTCCTTCTGACACTGCACGCTCCTTGGATGTGCTCCTACCTCTGCGGGCTGCTCCTCCTAGAGTATCCTCTGCAGGCTCCTCTTCTTTCATCTCTCCTTACCCACTGGGGGGTTTGTGCTGAGGATTTTATCCATCTCCAAACTCTGAACACTCCCTGCACTGTCTCAAACATACCCATACCTTCAGTTACCACCTGGGTATAGCTACCATCTCTTAAACCTGTATCTCCAGGTTAGAAGTCCACACATTCATTCATTTACAAATATTTATTCAACTGCTTTGTGCAAACCACTGCTCCACTCACTGAGGTTCCTGGTGTCATGGGAATTTCAAACAAGTGGAAGATAAAGTAAATAAATAGTGAAAACACCAGTCAGTAATAAGTACAATCTACACAGAGAATTAAAATTAGGATAACATTTATGACTGACTGGGTGGCTACTTTAGATTGAGTGATTACGAGAAAGACCACAGAGCTGACATTTCAACTTAATGTAATGACCAGCAGGGGTTGTACGTGCAGAAGTACACCTTGGAAAGAGAAAGCAACTAGGTAGAGCAAAGGCCTTATAAATGAGAACAAACCTGGTATTTTCTAAGAACCAAAAGCAGACTGGTTTGGTTGAAACGTAACGAGCAAGGAAGAGCGTGAAAGCAGGGAGCCCAGGGAGGAGGTTACTACAAGAACCCCGCCGAGATGCCATGCCCCACAGTGGGCAGCGCAGGCGCAGTTTGTTCACTGTGCTTTACTGCACTTCACGGACAGTTTTCACCAACAGCGAGGCCAGACCCTCCATTAACAAAAAGATTGTAACTTGCTGAGGGATCTGATAATGCTTAATTTTTTTAGCAATAAAGTATTTTTAAATTAAGGTGTGTGCATTATTTTAGAAATAATACCATTGCACATTAAATAGACTACATACAGTGTACCTATATCTTTTATATGCTCTGGAAAACCAAAAAAATTATGAGACTCACTTTAATATAATATTTGCTTTATTGTGGTGGCCTGGATTGAACCCACAATATTCCTGAGGTTTACCTGAAGTATACCCAACTGCTTGTTAGTCATCTGTTAAGATGTCCCAGAGGCACCTACAATTTAGATATCCAAACCTGAATCATCTTCTCAAATACTCTGCCTGGCTTTGGTATTCCTAATTTTAGAAACAAATGAAAGCACTACACGTTTGCCCAATCCAGTAAGTGGGCATTAACCTTTACTTGACCAGCTCCTTCATTCCCCCAAATTCAATCACCAAGTCCTAACTATTCAGCTCTTAAATCTCTTGAGTTCTACTTCTTTAAAAAAATCATGGTCATTAGCCTGGTCTGGACCCTCATTTGTATTACCGCTTCCTTTGCAATCTGTGTTCCAGTCTGCAACTAGTTAACTCTCTAAAATCATAAATCTGATCAAGTATTTCCTCAACTTAAAATACTCCAGTAAATTTCGATTGCCTACAAAGTCCAAACTCGTAAACAAAACCCTCATCTAGTTACTGTTTACCTCTTGAGTTTCATCCTTTGGACTTTTGAATTCAAAACTACCAATCCCATCACCAGGTCCTCTGCTCAGTAGTTCAATCACACTGTATTACTTGCAAGTTTGCCTTCTTTCTCCACCATTCATCCCTCCAATACCTACTTTTCCTTCGGGTCCCTATTTAACTATCATTTCTTTATGGAAACCTTTCCTAACCACTCACGAGTCAAGGGCCCCTCCCAAACGCTCCTGCAGTGCCCAGCATTTCCCCTACCATACACTTAACTCTACAGTATTTTATATCTGTTTGCTTAATTTTTCTGTTTTAGCAATAAAGAGACCATAAACTCCGAGAGTCATTCTCTTGCTGCCATATAAGTACTGCCCAATAAATACTGCTTGAATAAAAAAAAAACAAATAAATGAATAAAGGACTTCTTCTTAATGCTGCAGAGCAAACTAGACCCCTTGGATAAAATTTTTCAAATGCACTGCTGAACTAGCAAAAACTGTTCTGAAGAGGGCAAAATGAAGGAGAAGCTGGATCTCTACAGAATAAGTAGGCACACAAAGCCAGCTTTTTTGGGGGGTGGGGGATGATTTCTGTTGAAGCTTATACTCTGAGCTTCTACAGAACTGCAAGGCTGCGAGGACATGGGGGACCAGAGAATAAGACTAGTTCTGCTCGAGGTGCAGACACTCAAAAAAAAGTGTCTGCTAACAGAAGACACTCAGGAGAAAAGCTATACACATGGTGTAACTGTGGTTAGAAACAGGACACACACAGAGGCAAGCCGCAGGGAAGCATGCCTGCCTTAACTCTCCTGTTACGTAGTGGGGGGAAACTCCCCTGAGAGTCCTAAGAACAAATCAGCCCTCACACCAGTCTGCAGTCTGAATTCATGCTACCAATGCGATCTAAAAATATAAAGCAGAGAATTTAATGTGGTCCCAAGCTGTATTTCTAGCAGCTAAAAGGCAAAAAACAAACTCCCTATGCAGGACCACATCTTCAATCTGGAGAGACATAAAAGTGTTCCAAGATATAAAACTGCATAGAAAATGAACAAATCTTGGTTAAAAAAACACAACTAAGGCATCATGAATGAGAGCAAGAAACAGAGAAAAAGAGAGGATAATATGGTGCAAACCGAAAGATTTCAGGTAGCATAATTTTCAATCAGCATATAACAGAGCTATGTTTAGTATGGCTAAGTAATAAAAGAGCTGTTTGAAAATATAAGCAAGGAACATGAGACCAACCAAGCAAGGTGAATAACACTTTCTAGAAAAGAAAAATATAATCACTGAAATTAAAAGCCCAACAAATGTATTAATCATCAGATTAGAGGTAACTAAAGAGGTAATTAGTGAACTAGGCAGAACTAAAGAAATAATCCAGAATTCAGGCCAGAATAGAAATATAAAAATGGCAGAAAAAGAAATACAAAATTCAGTAAGAGAAAATAGGACAGGTTCACACACATGGAAAATAAAGCAAGATGTAACATAGTTATAATTAAGAGTTCCAAAAGTAGATGAGAGAAAAATGGAAAGAGATTACATTTGAAAGGATAATGGCACAGAATTATAGAATTCCAAAACTATAGAAAAATAGCAATGAAGTAGTTTTACAGGTAGGTTCTACAAAATATTCAAGGAACAAATACTCTTACACAAGCTACTCTAGCACACAGAGAAACTGATTTAAAAAGATCTATACACACCTGCTTCATCCGATGCTGGCACTTTCTCCCCTCTGCGCGTTTCTGAACCCTGCCCTTCTTTCTGAACATTTGTCGAGTACAGCTTTCCTTGACTCAGTGCGCAAAAGTACGGGTGACCACAGGGAACCATGTTTGAGAAGCTTCCAAATGTCACTACATTCTGCCATTCTAAAAGAAAAAAATTATTTTAATGACAAAGTCACCAGGATGTTGGTACCCAATAAAACATGCCTACTATGCTTAGAAAGAGAATGGTTTTACAAAATAACAGCAAAACTCTCATGGTGCAAGACACCCAAACGTACAATGCCCAACCACCCTCTCCGCTGGAGGTGTCCCACTGACCCCTGGGAATACAGGGATTACATTGTGTACAGATAAAATACAGGATACTATTTAAAATATACTTTAAAATGCCATGTTATTCTGCTGTTCTGAAAGGTGTCTGGCATATAACAGATACTCTCTATTTTGTATGCGGGTTACATGCCAAAAAATATTGGCATAATGTACTTCTCTTGAGGTGGGATGAGGTCAAAATGAGCTCTGTTATATGCTTCCTACTCAAAATTATGCTGTGTCCTCTTTCTGCTGGCTGGAGAGTTTTCCTTTCATTTCATGATCAGTAAGTGAACTATGTTAATCGGTCATTCATACTGTCACTTATTTGTAAAAATCAGACAGATCAACATTTGGTGAAATGTTGGTAAAATTCTCAGTACATGGGAATTTTAATTGAGGGAAGAATAGGCTATTAATTATGAAGCACTTCAGTGACTGCATCTGGGTGGGCTGTGGACTCTACAGGGCTGTCATATAGGAAAAAAACAAACACACACATATCCCATACCTGCCACAAAGTGGTAGAAAAGCAAATTTGTCTGTCTCTACTTTCATGTGACTCCTTCATTTATTTTTATATGAGTACTCAGAATTCTTTTTTTAAAGATTTCATTTATTTATTTTTAGAGAGAGGGGAAGTGAAGGAGAAAGGGAAACATCAATGTGTGGTTGCCTTTCCCACGACCTCTACTGGGGACCCAGCCAGCAACCCTGGCATGTGCCCTGACTGGGAATCGAACTGGAGACTCTTTGGTTCTCAGGCCCATGCTCAATCCACTGAGCTACACCAGCCAGGGCTAGAATGCTTTACAAAAGAACTCAAACCATACCTGTCTAGATATAATTTATGTACTTTCTAAAGCTGTAGGTCTATTAATGAAATTATATCATTAGATAGTTGTTTTTCCAAGGGTGGTGGGTTAAGCATTCAAGAGTTAAAACTTTTCTAAATGCTTAATAATGATCTTACGAAAACATCAGTTCATGTATGTGCATGTGCAGATATATGCCTTCTGAAATGAAAAAGTGAATTTTTTTCTTAATGGCTCAGTGAATTCATCACAAATATAAGTTACTATATGTTGAAGATAATTTGAAGAGCATGAGGGACACAAGCAGCATAATTATTCGCTCAAGTTTCAGGCTTGGGAATTATTTGCTTTAAAAGCTTCCTGATACCAACTTACTCTTTCATTTACTAAAATATGTAGGCTACTAGCAAAACTAATTGGTGAAGCAAAGGCTAAAGCAAGTTCTGCCAAGAAACCACCCTCCAGGAAAGCATCTTCACAACAGGCCACTGGTTTGTCAGCCCTACTCAAAATACCTTTTGTGATTATTACATAACAAAGACGATCTGCCACATCTTTTTTGCCCATTGATGAAATGCTTTCATAGAGACTGCACTAAGATATTCAAAGAGGATTTACTCCACAGTCTAAAATATTCTTCAAGAGATAACAATGTTTCCATGACTTGGGCCTAGAGTTCTTTTTCTCTTTACATTTTAAAACGTTTTATTACAGAAAATTTCAAACATATGCAAAGTAGAAAAAACAGTACAATAAACAAACGTCCACAAACCTATTGCCCACCTTCAAGTATCAACTCATACTCAACCTTGCCTCATCTCTTCCGACAACACTATCTCCTCACCTCCATATTAACTTGATGCAAATCTCAGACATAAAATAATTTCATTCATAAACATTTCAGCATGTATTCTAGAGACAACAGCTTTTTAAACATAGGCACACCGTCATCACAAGTAAAAAATAATAATAAACAATTCTTTAATATCAATTTCCAGTTGTTATAAGTATTATAATTTTTGTGTCTGTGAACAGATCCTAGTAAGGTCCACATACTCTGCCTGCCTGCGACGTCTTTGAAGTCTCTTTTAAGCTACAGCATGTCTTTTCTTAAGAGTAAGTTCTTAAATATTGAAGAAACCAAGTTGTTTGTCCTAAATTTTTGTCCTGGTAGTTTTCTAGTCTGAATTTTGCTGATTTAATTACCTGATGTCATTTACCCTGTTCTTCTAAATGTTCTCTAAATCGATGGCTTTAAAGGCTTTGTCCAAATTCTGGTTCTTTCATTAGGACAACACTATTGCTGAGGAGGTGATGAGTTCCTTCACCAGGAGCCACATAATACTTGTGATAGTGTGTGCTGTTGTTCAATGCCTAGAACCATTTATTCATTAGGCAGTTATAAAATGGTGATGTTTTAATTTTATCCCTTCTTCATTATTAGTCAGAATGCTTCTACAAAGACAGCATTCCCTTAATTTATTTGGTTATCCAGCAGTACGGTCCATATAGAAAAATCACGATAAATGCTTCATTGCTTCCTTTTATTTCCTAGTTCTCAAAATAATGAGTCCATTCGCCACCATCCTGCAGTAATGACACGTTAATTCGTGTGTGTGCACGGGTTGTCATGATTTCATAGAGTTAAGCATTATTTTGTGAATTTCAATCCATTCAGTCATTATCCGGATTAATACTCAAATGGTCCCTCCCAGTTTTGGCTGGTATTCTCTTCAAACTGACTCCTGCTTTCATCTGCCACTATCCTAGTATCTTTGATAGCTTCCTTGCTGTTTTGAAAAATCCTTAACTTTTAACTTCAGGAGAATTTCAGGTGTCAGCAACTTTAAAGTACACATTTGGCATTAAAACAGAACCGAAAAGTGCACAGAACTTACATTTAATATTCTAAAAGACATGGGGACACAACTGCATCAATAAAGCAAAGATAACACCAAACACAAAGCAGTAGAAACACAAACACGTGTTTACGTAGTAACAATAACTGGAAAAAAACAGGGCCAGAGTCAAATGTGGCCCCTAAGTCTCCCAGAGGTCAATCTCATTACTTACGATAGTTTTTTCCCAAAATGTCTAAAGCACTGACATATTAAAAACTAAATCATTGTTACTAAATCACTTACTTTTAAAGAGGTTAGTAATTGTGACTTTAAAATACACAATAAGCAGAGTAGCACAGAAGCTTGCTAGGCCCATAAAATATATCATATAACCTAGAATGCGCAAACTGTTCTTCATGTTATTATTTATCACAGCAAAAACTGGAAACCAACGTTCCCCAACAGAATGATTAAGTTACATATAACTTAGGGTACACCTCTGACTCTGGTCCTTTTTGTTCTTAGTTATTGTGACTACCTAAGCAACACACACAGTAGAGAACTGTCAGTTTACATGGAAGAAAAAGTATTTATGTTACTTGTTGTTACAGTCTGAAGAAGGCCAAATTTCCTCTAAAAGCCAGGGCAAATGGTAGATGACAAAACAGACTGAGAATCTGTTTTGTGGTGATCAGTAGCAGTGGTCATTAGGTTTTATGTATTTTAATTGTGTATTCATTAAAAACTTTTAATAACATGTAAAATGCTTGTTATAATGATTTTACAGGAAACAAAATAATACATATGAATTCGCCTATTACAAATGTGACTGGTGAAATATCTGGATTCTATATAACTTTTTCTCTAGACCTTATACTTTTCTACATTTTCAAAATAAAAGCCTAAATGTGAAAAACAAAAAGTATTTGCATTGCTAAATTACTTCAATATTATTACTGCTAATATGAACACACTAGCCCTGGCTGGTGTAGCTCAGGATTGAGCATGGGCCTGAGAACCAAAATGTTGCCAGTTCAATTCCCAGTCAGGGCACATGCCTGGGTTGTGGGCCGGGTCCCCAGTTGGGGACACGTGAGGGGCAACCACACACTGATGTTTCTCTCCCTCCCTTTCTCCCTCTTTTCCTCTCTCTCTAAAAGTAAATAAATAAAATCTTTAAAAATATATATTAACACACCATTTCTAGTTTACTTTTATGCTTTCAGCTAGGCAAAATGCAGGTAATTCCTTTTATGCATAATCATCTAGCAAGCAAAAGTGTGACCTAGACAGGGTAGCTCAACCTAAAAGACTATTGCTGATGTGATTTTTCTCCAGAACAGAGTAAGAGAATCCTTTTTTTTTTTTCCAAGTAAAGAATATGAGATGCTAGCAACTTCCTGCACTGCCTCTTGGCATACATCTCCACCTCCTTGCTTAATTATTGTTAATATTTGCATTAAAAATGGAAAAACAGCAACAAGAGAAAAGGTGAAGTCCCGGGCCAGCATTTCTAATAAAACAGCCCTTGCTGGCCACTTTCTAGCCCAGAACCCAGTACATTTCTTGCACAGCACTTGTGTTGGCTCATCCCTAGTGTCTGCCCAGTAACAGTGGACATGGTTGTCTGTCTGGTTCAGCACTACATCACCAGCACCGACGCCTCTTTACTGAATGATTCTCATTCACAAAAACCCCATGAGGCACACACTAAGGCTACCCTTATTCTACAGTTATAAATTCTGTCATTAACTTCAACTACACAGAATCACCCTGTCAGTCTGCCAAGTTGATCTTTTGTAATTGTCAATGTTCCTATCAATGATTTAAGGGAGGGGATCCTGCAGACAAAAGTTAAATTGTTAAAGTTCCCACTCTACTTTTCTTATGGTAATAAATAAGAGCACATTAGAGACATATAAAATACAAAGGTTTAATTTCTATCTTTTTATTTAAAAACTACACTTTCATGAATCTCACATTTAAGCAAAAGCGTGTAATAGTTAATTTAATATGTAGTACTTAAAGGAGCATCCTCTGACCTCAAATTTTTGTCAAGTGAGGCAAGGCATAAATACATGAAAAAAGTAAGTTAGTACTCTATGCAAAGCCCAAAAAACTTAAAAACGATATACAAGGGGGGACCAAAAAATGAAATTTATTCATATAAAATTGTGTATTTATTCTAATACGTTTAAACTTCAGTCACCTTCAAAGTACTCTCCATTTGACACAATATCCCTGTCGAGACGTTTTTTTCTACTGCTCAAAACAGTGTTTCAACTCATCCATTTTGATGCCTTTTAATGAGTGCTGTTTTTTGTTTCACCTCTTCCACATCACCAAAATCCTTCCCTTTCAGGGCTTTTTTCATCCCAGGGAAACAAACAAACAAAAAAAGTCACTAATAGGGAGGGTGGGGCACCAGGGCAGGGGGAGAGGTCATGCCTTTTTTGGTCAAAAACTGGGTAGAATGCAGCCTCTCACAAGGACACCAACTGGTAAGCTGATACAAGAGTTCCTTGAACATTCACCTAGTGGGGGAAGTCTGTACTACAAGTGGGGGAAGTCTGTACTACCACCCTCCATAAGATAATTCTGGTTTGGGGGTGGGTCTCCCCTCTATTTACTACAGAAACTAAGTAACATTTTTATTACTGAAAACAGCAGCCCCAACCTCTTTGGCACCCCGGACCCACTTCAACGAAGACAATTTTCCCACAGACAGGAAAGGAGGACAGGAGGCAGAGCTCAGGTGGCATGCTAGTGTGGCTTCGTTCACTGGGCCGCCACTCACCTCCTTCTGTGGCCCAGTTCCTAACAGGCCACACACCAGTACTGGTCCACAGTCCAGGAGGTGGTTATATGGTTAGTCATCCCTATATGCCAAGGTTGTTGGTTCGATCATCAGTCAGGGCACATAAAAGAATAAACCAATGAGTGTATGGAACAACAAAAAGATATTTCTCTCCCTCCCTCTCTCTAAAAATCAGTAAATTAAAATTTAAAAAATTATACGTTTATTGTAGATCTTCTGAAAAACACATAAAGTTAAAAAAAAGTTTAACAGCTCTGGCCCAGGAGCTCAGTTGATTACAGCATTGTCCTGATACACCAAGCTTGCAGGTTGGATCTCTGGTCAAGGCACATACAAGCATCAACCAATGAATGTATAAATAAGTGCCAAAGGAAATTGATGTTTCTCTCTCTCTCAAATCAGTAAAAAAAATAATAATAAATTAAATTTTTTCTAAAGAAATTCACTGTTAATATCACAGTATATATTCTTACTTTTTTCTAGTTTTACCTAATACAGTACATCAAGAGCAGCTTCCCATGTCACTAAGTATTCTAAATTATTATTTTAAAATAGTTGCATGTATCATGAGCCCATATTAGATGTACCATAATATGGATGGATCCCTTTATGTAGAATCTCTGAGTCAGAAGGCATTAATCTTTTTTTTTTTAGATTTATTTATTTATCATTAGAGGGGAAGGGAAAAGAGAGAGGGAGAGAAATACCTATGTATGGTTGCCTCTCATGCGTCCTCTGCTGGGACTTGGCCTGCAACCCAGGCATGTGCCCTGACTGGGAATCGAACCAGGAGTCTTTGGTTCGCAGGCCAGCGCTCAATTCATTGAGCTACACCCGCCAGGGCCAGAAGGCATTAATCTTTAAAGTTCTTTTTATACAAAGAATAACTAATCTCTAAAACACTGTTCAACTCTGTCCCAATCGGTAGTAAGAAAGCTCCTGCTTTCCAGCAACATCAGCATGAGGTATTACTATGAAAAATTTAGCCATTCCCTGGCTGATGTAGATGAGGGGATTGAGCGCGGACCTGTGAACCAAAGGATAGTGGTTCGATTCCCAGTCAGGGCACATGCCCAGGTTGCAGGCCAGTTTCCAGTAGGGGACGCATGAGAGGCAACCATACATTGATATTTCTTTCCCTCTCTCCTTCCCTTCCCCTCTAAAGATAAATAAAATAAATTAAGTTAAAAAAAATCAGAAAAAAAAAACTGGAAAAACTTAGCCAATACAGGCAGGCAATGAGTAGTAAATTCTTAAACTTACATTTCTGTGTTTACTAGTGACTATAAAACAATTTTGCATTTTTATCAGCCACATGAACTTTATGAATTTCTTATTCACTTCGTTTGCCCACTTTTCTACTGGAATGTACACTGGTTTGTAAAAATTATTTATAAATTAGGGATACTAACTCTATAACTGCACTGTCCAATACAGTAGTCACTGTTATTTGAGCACTTGAAATGTGGTTACTCTGAACTAAGATGTGCTTTAAATGTAAAATATACAGTGGACTTCAAAAATTTAGTACAAAAAACAATGTAAAAGATCTCAATAATTTTAATATCGATTACATGTTGAAATAGTTTAAATATATTGGATAAATATATATATTAAAATTAGTTTCACCTGTTTCTATTTTTAAAAATACAGCTATCAAGATCATGGAAAATTAAATACATGGCTCACATATCTCTTTGGACAATGCTGCTCTAGAATATTGTTTTCCTTTTCATCTTTAAATATTTTCAGTGTTAGTTTGACAAACAGGCATTTCTCATTGTAAGTATGCAAATGAAGCAGTTGCTTCCCTCAGGGTTTCCTCCTCTTCTCATTCTTCCTAAAACTTTCCCGGCCTCATATTCTTTCACACAGGAATTTTAGAAGCATAAAGTAAATTGTATTTCTTGATAAAGAAAAATGTTTTTAGAAATTTTCCCCAAAATTCTTCAAATATTCTTTACTTCTTACATGCATCCAATTTAAACAGTACTTTTTCTAAATGATTCTTAAATTTTACCATAATTAACAATAGCCCTTTAAAAAACAGTACTATTGAAACTAAATTTTCATAAACAAGGTTATTTTAAAAACCTACTAGGTGTCTTTTAGTGTGAAAACATATTTTAATTTTTTGGTAATAAACATTCCAAACAACTCTGCTAAGTCATTCTGACTGATGAGAGAGGTAATTATCATCTAAAGTTCACAGATGGATGAGACAAAGAGCACGTAATTTTCAACTTGACAGCTATAGAAAGTAGGGATTACAAATCCCACTCTTTCAACTGCTTTTAACCAACACTTAAAGGGCACTTTAGCCTAAATGTAACAGCCACTACACCTAATTTAAGTGTAAAATGCAAAAATTGCTTGGTTAATAGAAGCCTTTACCTGGGTGTTTTGGAGTGAATATAACCAAATGATTCATTTTGTTCATACAAGAACCAGGTACGTTGCCGACATGGAAAACTCAACAATTATACTTTTCCATCACCATCAAAAAGCCCCAAGAACATTTCTAAAAATTTAAGAGCCAGTTTTTACATTTACTGCACATAAAAAAATACAAATATGTTCTCATTTGCACAGTATAGGCGTTACCATAGCTCTTATCATAAACTTGAATGACTCGACTACAACTTCCAACTTCTATTGCAAGGTCATAAAAATGCTACAAGTTTTTCAAACATGATTTTTTGAGGAATGTCTCTGTAAATACACTTTGCATCCCCATGAACCTGAGGATTAGGGATGGAAAAGATTAGGGGGTGGGTTTGGTTCAAATTTCTCCTTCATTGTTCCTTTCATTTCTCCTAAGTGTCAAGATCTCACATGCCAATCGACGGCAGAAACGGAGGTAAGCCTTATTAAAATTTAGAAGTTCAATGCTATTTTGGAAACTCTGGGACAATTTGAGTCAGAAAAAGAAAAAATGCTTAAGTAGAGGGATAAAAATTCTCACCGATCACCTTTTTCTAGGTTACAGCTCCAGTGGACACTTTTGCACCAAAAAGACAGCTTAACGAAACTGAAGTGTTGTTTTTCAGCCCCAAAGGGGGCTCGTTCAATGACTGTGTGATGGTCAAACCCTCATACTTAAGAATGACTCGTACATGTTGAATAGCAACCCCGGTCCCCGCGCGTTGCTCCTTTTAGACAATTTAAGAAAGCAAGTTGGGACTCCGAGAAAGGAGCTGGGCAAGAAAATCTGCTTGGTTACAAGTCCTCAATGAAGGTGAATCGGTGAGCTCCAAAGACCCCGGAACTTGGTGGAGACAGTTATTTCCCACTGCCTACGGTGTGTGTGGCTGGGGATAGGGGTGTCACCGTGCGACACCGCCCTGCACACGTGGAAAGTGGTCGGCTTCCCGGTGGAAATCCGGCCGCAGGCTGCCCGCAAGTTTCTGCGGAACCTGTGCTAGTATCAGAGGCGAGACCTGAGTCGGGAAGGCCTGCCAGGAGCCCCCCAGGCTGGGCAGGCCAAAATGCACCGGCGGAGACCCAAAGGGAGTGGGGATTGGGACTGGGCAAGGGCTAGCGGGCTACTGCCCGGGGCGAGGCAGGGCGACAGGCTGGGCCCGGTCCTCCAGTCCGGCTTCCACGGAGGCAGCGGCCGGGGCCGGACACTCACCCTGGCGCTCGTTGGAGCCGCGGGCCGCCGCCCTGCAGCGCAGACGGAGCCGGCACACGAAGGACCAGCTACATCTGTGGGCCGCAGCGGCGGCGGCCAAGCCCGGTAGCATCCTGGCGGGGCGAAGGCCCCCACTCGTTCACTACCACCTGCCTCCTCGCCGCCGCCGCTACCAACTAACTCCATAGACCAAGAACGGCTAGCAGCGACGCCTGCGCAGCCGCGGGCGGCCACAGTAACCCGGAAATGGGCTATAACGTTACTTACTGGCGCCTGTCGCGGAGGTAGAGGAAGTGACGCGACCGAGTCGCCAGGCTCTACCTTAGTGGGACTGGAGGGAGCCGCGTGGGTAAGGTGTGGCTGCAATTGAATATTGGCGTGTATTCTCTGTCTTCCTGCGCACTTGGATTTTTCCCCCTTCCTTTGAAATCACCGTGTAAATTGTTTTCGACTTAATAGCCAAGAAAGGCTTGAGAGAATTGACAGCCTTTGGAGCTTTTGCGTGCTGTTTTTTTGTTCTTATTTTTCCCCGGGCTTGAAACCAAGGCCTGTGTTGGAAGTGGGACGGAAGTGGGGAAGGAAGTGATAGGGGACTCAAGAGTTGGAAAATTTTAGTTTAAGGTAAAAAGTTTTAAACCTAATAAGTAATGCATATGTTAAAGCTTTTGTTTCAGAAACTACAGATAAGGACCGTCCTGGCTCCTGGGAAAACAGCCGACCTTATGGGGCACTGCTAAAGATTACGGCCTGGAGAAAGTTGAGGCATCTGGGCCTTTGTGTTCCAGGGAGAGACAGACAACCCTGGGAAGAACTGACTGCTCAGGACAGGAATGTTGCCGTTTCTTTCACCTAATCCTCCCTGAATTTCAAAACCCCTCACCGCACCTTATTTATTCCCTGCTATAAAAACCTTGGCCTGGAAAGAAAAGACTAAACGGTCTGTTAGGATATGAACTCGCCACCTTCTCAGATCTTTGGCCATCTGAATAAAGCACCCAAAAAGATTTAATCGCTGTCATTGCTTATTGGGTTTGGTAGTGACGGGCAGCCCAAATATCAGTGTCTTTCCCGTTTCAGAAGGATCCTGGTCTTCTGATTCTCTCAATGGAGCCTTTCCTTCCGTATAAGCCCAAATGGGGGCCAGCGTGTCTTCAGTTACTTTTGGAACATTTACCAAAGTACACTGTTTTTCGCATCTAATGCATCATTGTGTATCTAGTATCGTTAAGACAGGTACCCACTGTGGAATCAGATCCTTGCCCTACTAACCTCTGAACCTCAGGTTTTCGAAAATATAATAGAATAAGACTTATGAATTCAAGATTTGTTTGCATAATCAGAGATGTGCAGGCATTGAAACAAATCAGTCTGGTCTTAGAAAGAGACCAGAACAGTATCTGCCTCAGCTTTAACTGTATGTCTGACATGCTCATTCAGGTCTTAGCTCAAACTCAAGAGAGACCTTTCTTGACCAGCCTTTGCTGAAGTAGGCCTGGTTATATTCTTCCTTGTTGCCCACATACATTTCTTCAAGATGCTTATGAAATTATTTTATTTTCTGTCCCAGAATAGAAAATAAAACATCACGATCCTGGCATCTTTTGTATATTGCTATTTCCCAGGGGCCACAACAATGGTGCAAATCAATTGATTAGAGTGCAGGGTAGTTTGTTTTAATCTGAGTCACTTGACTTTATTACTACATAATAACTACTTCAAGGGGGAATAAATTAGCATGTTCCTAATTTTAAGAGATCAGTCTTTTATGCTAAGTATAACCAGATTAATGAAGTCATGGTTAAATTACTGCAAAATTGGTAAGCAGATTGAATTTCCTAAGCCAAACAGTTTAAACATTAAGTAGTTAAATATTTTAAAATGATGTTCCACCACCATCTACTCTTCTTCAGTATCTCCCATACTCACTTCCTCACTCTAACTGGTGAGGCTGATCTCACCCACACCTGCCAGGCTGGGGTCAGGCCAACCCAGCCATAGACTATAAAACTAAATGCATCGTGCTTGGCACCACGTCCAGGTCCAATTTATAGGCTGCCTGGGCAGGTACAGCGTGGCCCACAGCTCCTCCGGGTATGCTTGGGTCCCACTTTTGCTTCTGGAGAGGGCCTTTTCTGTCTGACCCTCCAGGGACCAAACCTGCAACCCAAGCATGTACGCTGACCAGGAATTGAACCTGCTGGTCAGGGCCAAAATATTGTTTGTTTCATTAATAGTTAATAGTTGTGTTTTGTTCAGGAAATTTGTGCCTAATCCATGGTACTTGTGAAGTTTTGGGGTGTCTTCAAGAAGAGGAGACTGAGATCTCCACCCCGATCTGGATGTTTGCTTAGCCACCAAGCTTGCCAAACTGTCTCAATGCTATGAATTTGGAGGAATTTCGAGCATTCTGCAAGAGAGGGTACAGGGACCAGAATTTCTATGATATACAGACTTTGGATCCTGTCTGATCCTACAGACCTAAGAGCTGGAATTACAGAGTAAATGAGACTGAGGACTGTAGACTTCTTATGCAACACCACGGCATGCGGCAAGAGGTATGTATATATCAAATAAATGTAGTTCGCCACTGCCAAATGGGAGTCAGCTGACAGATGCAGCAAATCTTGCAAGGAGCTACAAAAAGGACTCCTTGGGATTGAGTTTCTCAATGGGGCCTGTTGAGATCCCCATATATCCTCACTGACAATGAGCTAGATAAAGCACAATGACCTACAGAAAGGGGAAACTGACCACACTCAGGCAATTAAAGTATTGTCTGTTTTCTTGAATTTTGACCCACCCGTCAGAAGAGCAAGTATGCTTTTCTCTTAAATATTAAATGACTTTGGACTTACATTCCCAAAAGGCTATCTCAGCCCTTCAGATCCTTTCCCTCTTCTAGAAATCTGCATGCTGTGTCCTCAGCATTGCACTCAGTTTCCTCATCCACTTCTCCCCTTTTCCACAGGTAACCTCATAGTTCTGCCCCCCAGCCCTCCACCTGCCCACCCAGCTGTAGGTCCCATGTTCCCCAGCCTAAACCCATTGTGCTGCCTTGGCAGCAGTGGTTCCCAACTAGTGGCAACTCTTGGCAATGTCCGGAGACATTTTGATTCTCACAGCTGGATACTACTGGCATCTAGTGGGCAGAGGCCAAAGATTCTGCCAAATATCCTCCAACCCACAGGGTAGCCTGTTGTAACAAAGAATTATACCTTCAAAACATCAGAGAGGAAACCTTGCTTCTCTTAGAGGCACAATTCAGAACTACCTATTAGGCAATGTCCACCAGTTTCTGTCAATTATATGTGGATGTGTACATTACATAGTTTTAAAATTCCTTACACACACATCTTGATACTGACAGTTTTTCCCACCCACCAGTTCTGTCCACGTTCTCCCCACTTTAGCATTGCTGATGGGGATCAGGGAGAGAGGAATAGAGGGTAATATTCCTCCTTTTATCTCAAATATCTATGCAAGTGGGAAAGGAAGGTAAAAAGATAAATAGGCCTAGATTATTGCTCTTTTATTCTCAGCCTTTTTGCTACCTATCTTCCAAATATTTCAACAGCATGCATATCTTCATTAGCACTTCACTGTCTCCAATTTCACTGCACGTCCTCTTGACTTTTCCAACAGTCCTTTTCTTGTTGTTGGGTAGCTTGGTGAAAATATTTTGGTCTGGCATATAGATGTATGAGATTCCTGTATAATTTTACACCAATTATTTGCCCTTTAAAATATTCAGGCCTTTACTTTTTAGCCTGTTTTTTAAAAATGTAGGTTGAATTGAGTCGATTCTGGTATTAATTTTGGCTGTGCTATATTCACTTCTGGACACAAGCAGCTACAGAGAAATTGAAATAGGAGGAAAAGAATTCCATCCCTGCTGTTTCAAGAAGGAGCTAAGCTTGGAGAAGGGAAGCCAAAGCATGGTTTGTAACAGGCCGAACATATGCCCTTGAATGCTGAGGCCTGAAGAGTGCCCATGAAATAGTAAACTAGCTTGACTGTGGCTTTGGCTTATTTATAATAACAAATAAATCAATTGAAGAATTTCACATTTCTCTTTGTATTTAAACAGAAGTAGACCATTAAGAACCATGAGACTTTCCAAGGATTGAGGTAATTTCTAAACCCACATGGCTATAACAAATGAATTGCAATCAAAGGCCAGAGTACAAAAAAATAATTATTCATTAACTTGCACTGTAGCATCTGCTAAATATTATTTCAGCAACTGAATTATGCAACAATGACAGTGAATTCTAAACTTAAATATCTAATAATTTAGCAGTCATTCCTTTTCCATACTTACAAAAAAAGAAAGTTATTGAAAAAGTGGTTGAATAGTGTCAAGACTAGTTATGAAATCTAATACATCATTTGAACTGGGCAGCACACTTACTGACCCAGCTGTTGAATACAGTGGTTTTTGTAGTAACAGATGAGAAGCTCTGAGACAGCCCAATATTTTACAGCTTTGCTGGGGTTTTTTTCTGATAATGAGCTGATACTCTCATTCTTTTTACATAAGTAAAGAAAGCATTAAATTGTTTAGTCACTCCACTCCCCACCCCCACCCCCCACCAAGAATTACAAGTCCATGATGGAAACCATACTTCACGCGATGGGTTTTGGCTATTTACAAGGATGTCAAAAGATAAAATATGCAACTGATAAAGCTTTGAACCAAGGTCAGGAATGAAGACATAAATTTGAAAGCAGACACATAGTCTAACAGTTGCTATTGAAAACAAATTCTGGATTAAACATCAAGTTTTCAACTAAATTCAGGTCTCCAGATCTGGGAAAAAATTTTTTTCATGACAACTCAGTTCCAATGAAGGACATTTCTATTTTGTGGCTGCCCAGCACACTTTCAACGTACTTCAAATATCTGGGGAATTTCCAATCTTGTTGGGTTTACCTCCCCAAGGTAGATGTTTGGAATTTGCTTTCCCAGTCTGCTTTGCAGTTAGGGCCCACAGGTATGATAGAGGCTCAAAGCAACCATCAGAAAGGCTTCAAATTGAAAGAAAAATAATGGGAAGAGCAAGGCATCTCATGGAACACATTTTGGCGAGGGGAGATGTAAGGCAAAGATACATCCAGTTTTCAGAGGAAACAGGTGCAGAAGTCCAGGAGAGAGTCCCAATAGTGATGACTCTCCAGTGGAAACTGCAGTAAGGAGCTGCATCCTCCCACACCCAATTCTCCCCTCCTGGATTTTGTTAGCTACCCAATATCCTTTTTAAAAAATCCGTTTCTGTTTAGCTGACTAGAATGGATTTTGTTCAAGTAATCTGTGTGCCTGCTATGTTCTAGGAACTGGCTTTTAGCAATGAAAAAACAGAAAGTGATTCTTGTTCTAATGAAGCTTATACTCCAGTGGGGGGAGACAGATGATAAAAGAAATAAACTATGGTACTTCTATGTGTTATATGATAAGCACTATCAGAGAATGGTAAGTACTATTGAGAAACTTAAAGCAGGGAAGGAGAGAAGCAATGCTCCAACTAGTTCTGCTATTGAGAGTGGGCAGGCTTCAGAATTTGAGTGTCCATGAGGTTGGGCGGGGGCAGTCCTCATGGGGGTCAGACCCCCAGATAAAATATCTGATGCAATTAGATCTTTCCTCACTACACTGATACTTTTTCTACTTTTCCAATTTAGGTAATATCATTTTTAAAACAGTTCTATTAAAAAAAACCCTTCAATTAATGTAGCCTCTAGAACTCAGCATTCTAGAAAATGGAAGGGAATGGCAGGGAAGAAAATCCCATCTCATTATACATTCATTAATGATTTTGTTCCTATATTACTCTATCTTTCAAAAAAGGGAAGAGACATAAAGAGTGATTAAATGCATTATTACCCACCATCACAGATCTGTATGAAGTAGTTTGTACTGAAACCTGGATTCTGACCCTTATTCTATACTCTTACCATTATATCACAATATGCTGTAAGCTCCAAAATGTAAACTTCCTTTGACAATTAAAAAAGTTAGCGATGGCCAGCAGCTCAGTTCATTGGTGAGCTTTGTCCTGATTCACCAAGGTTGTGGGTTCCATCCCCAGTCAGGGCACATGTAAGGCTCAACCAATGAATGCGTAAATGAGTGGAACAACAAATCAATGTTTTGCTCTCTCAAATCTATTTTTTTAATTAAAAATAATTATTATAAAACAAAAAATAAAAAAGTTATTAGTACCTGGGTAGGGGAGAAAATGGGATGTGGTCATCGCTATAAACATCCATTTATTAACAGTACCTGGAAAAGAATTATTGTTTTCTGGCTCTTTGGGATATAAGCGGGAAATTATGTTAACTACTCAATTTATTCAATAAAGCATTCCACCAAATTGTTCTAAATAACACGATGACAGCCAAAATGTTTTGAGCCCTTTTATGTGAAGCACTATGTTAGAACTCTCTGTGCTTGGCTCACTTTTTGTAACGTATGGGGTGTTAGCCCCATTTTACAGGAGAAACAGGTCCCACAGCTAAGAAGTAACTGAAACCAGGTCTTTTGGACGTCAGAACCCTAGAGCTTGGCCACGCTTCACTGCCTTCCTGTGATGATGGTCTTACTTCCCCTACTTCCAAGGCGTCTCACTTAGGATAAGAATCAAGTCATTCCCAATTTTTAGCAGATTCCCTGAAGAAGACAGAATTGTAATTCTGGGCCTCATTCTCTGCACATTATAAATTTAGTTCTGAGCATTTTATAGGATATTTTTGCATCCTTTTTATGGATTCATTTGGAAAACTTTACAAAGAGCATGTACTGGAGGGGACTTTTAATCAGTTACTGATTTTGAAGATGTACTTCTGGAAAGAGCTCTTACAGTTACGGAAGCTGATCTGAGTTTACTAAGTAACAGCACTTTTGCTTTCTGTTACTGGAATTTACTTGAAAGTAAAAAAATAAAATCTGTAACACAAGGTTGTATACTTTACTGAGGAGAAAAAAGAAAAAAAAATTCTCTTAACAAGTCCAAAGTTTTTTTTGCCCAGAAAAGTGTTGACATAAAACACAGCAACTTAAGTTTTAACCAACACAACACTGATTCATCAAGTAGGATCTTGAGGGAAGTTCTTTAAATTTCAAGAATCCCAGAATCTCCTAAGGTAAAATGAGAAGGATACTATAAAGCGTAGCTATTTGTTTATACACCTTTATAGTGTACAACTATGTTCACCTTAAAAAAGCTTCAACGTAATTCTCTGCTTCCCACATTCTACGAATGAAGAAATTGAGGCTCAGTGAAACAGAGAATGTCCACAGGATGGATGGACCATTTGTGGACTGCCGGACATTGTCCTGATGTTATATGTATTTGTAACTCCTTGATCATGTTTTTACATTTGAGCTGGTATATCAGTTGAATCCAACAGCAGAAAGGAAACTGGACACAGCCTGAATTAGAAAAAAGCAAAACAAAACAACCCAGAGAATGTGGTGAAACATTTATTTACTTTTCCCATGAAGTCCCTTATCAGATCACAGAGTCCACCTCACACAGACATTAATCCCCCCCAGCTCCTGTTCTCTCCACTACCTACCCACCCTCTATCTACCCTTTCTCCCCAATCTTTTCCTGTCCTCTGTTTCCCATTAGGTTCCCATCTCTGTCTTGATGGGCAGTAAAGGATTATTCAGGTCCCATCTGTCTTTGGAGGAAACTTGGGGGCATTTTGAGTCTTCAGAATAAAACTCTACCAAACCTTTCTTAGAATGATGACTGGCTCTCAAAGCTCAAAGCCTAACTTTGAACTGATTGATTCTGTTGGTATGGCCAACTAGACACATCCCAAATAATCTTTTAGCTAAAATCAACCAAAAATATGTTATATAGTAAATATACATGCACACACCTTAAAAGCAACTCTAAGAAGGCAAAATGGGAAGACTTTTCAGGGTGCATGTAGGCACACACGTAACCTATTCTCACTACTAGTAAACTTGGGGTAGGGGGAGGGACACTGAGGGAAGAGAGAAAGAAGGTCCACCCAAGGAGGGGAATCTAATAGGTGGCATTTGCATAACCACTGCAACTGAAGTCTAATGAGACAGCTAGGAAGGTGGCCTGTCTACCTTGCTGCCAGGTAGAGAGAAGAAAATTTTCCCCTAAGAATTCATAACCACAAGCCAGTATTCATGACATTGTGCCCCAAATTTATACTGCTTATAAAGAAAAGAATTTAGAGCTAGAAATTTAAAGTCCCAGTTTGGTAGTGCCCCATGGCACCTGGCAGAAGCAAATGTAAATCCTTTTAACCTCAAACACTCTTAAGCATGCGTCTTGAAATTTCTAAAGTGTAATGAAAAAATAGAGAGTAGCAAGTGTGTATAAATCCCAAAATGCTGGAGGGGGAGAAATGGGATGGGAAAACTCCAATCAAAACAGAACCCAAGCAAAGATTATACAGAAATGACATGATGTCTGTGAGTGATAATGTATTAATGCAAGGAAAGAATTTGAATATTTGGTATAAATGGTTATGCAATACTGCTTTTTTTCCTGGCATGGCAGTTAGATCCATTTATAAAAAAACCATTACGATAACCAAAAAATATTCACTTACAGGAGAGTATTTCCTCTCATTCTTGCTCAAAACTTTTGTTGAAGACAAGTCAATTTCTAGGATGACCTTCTGAGGTTGGGCAAACGGCAAATATATGGAGGCATCTCCTAAGTACGGAATCATTTATTCTACACACTTTAAAAAAGAACAAGCTAACTGTATGAATACCCATTATGCTGCAATCCCCTAAACATCCGTGGCTGCTGTTTCCTAAGACTGCTGCTTCAAGTATCAAATGCATCCTCTGTGAGCACAGTTTGAGTGAGGGTCGTACTCTGTAACGACTTCCTTAAATCATCAGTCGGGAATTCCCACGGACTCCTCCCTGGAATTGTGGTTTCCCAGTCTTAAAATAGACACAAGTCTAGGTACTTGTCTCATAAATATAATGCAGAAAATGATTAGCTTACTTAGGCATTTTGAAAACCAATACTAATGATAATGGTCTGAAAACTTTTATATTAAAAGGTTGATATCATAATAAGCCCTTTATAACCCTGATTAGGTGTTTGATGTAAAAACCGACTGGAAATAAAATCAAGAGCCCAGAAATGTCTCTCTCCTCCCCTACCCCTATGGTTTCCTATCCCATGCAAAATGAGAGCCACTAGAATTATTTTTCAGAAAACTTGCCACCAGGGGGCAGTTTGCTTATAATTAAAGAGATTCCAGTATCTCACAATTTGAGAATCTGGTAACGGTATATAGAAAATAGATGAAGACTTTATAAACCTGTTTCAAGGCTATCTGTACATTTTAATGCCAAAGTATTAAAACATACTGAAATACGGTATTATTTCAAGCATATTAGCACTATATTAATGTGTATAGTTAGTTTCCACCTCCACAACCCTTTTTAGAGCAAATACAATGAGCATAACAACCAGTTGTAATAAGCCTTACATGTCCTTTGAGTTTACCACAATATTAAAAGGCAAAGAAAAAATACCCTCTGGTAGGTTTTAATTATTAGGGTAAAGGTTTAATTACTCACTTGGAAAAATATTTTCTTCCCAGAAACATATCCATAACTAAAAATATAAAAGGCCCCAAATTATTTTTCTGAAAGTTGTTCCCATATTTTTGTAAGAAGTGTTCTCCTTTTATTTTGAAATTGAGGATTGTCCTCAGAAAAGGGAAATATAAAGTTCACATAAAAACCACATTCAAAATAAGCCCAATAATACAGTAAGTCCAAAAAGGAAGTTTAGCCTTTTAGATAAAGGGGCAAAGTGTAATTTCTAAGCATTTCGAAAGATGAACTATATGCTTTGGATATCACTAAATTGAACTACAAAACATGAACCTGATAATTCAGTGTCAAGGACCATTACTCCACACTGGAGAAACCTGTTTATACAACTGTGTTTTTTGTGAATTAAAAAATAAAGGCATAGCCACATTATTCTGGATCGCTGCCAAGTTTCATCTCTGTCTTCAGGGTTTTTGGTTTGTTACGTAAGTGAAATGGCCTATTACTCTTGAAACTCTAGGTAATAATGGTTGTAGAGTTCCAAATTTGAAGAATTTAATTTAAAAAATACTACAAACTACTGGGTATTTTTTAACCAATATACATTTAAAAATAAAATTGGGAATACATTGAGCTAAATCTCACAATTTATTTGTAAATATTTACAGAGCAATTTAATGAAAACAATGGTTCTAATGGCAAATCTCTTTCTTAATCTAATGTCAGCCCCAAATTACTTATCACCTTCTTTGGCTAACAGCACTCCTTTGCTTTGAACAACCTGCCCCACCATCTGGTAAGACCGCCCAAGTCCCACACTTCCATGGTTTAAAGGAAAACTCAGATACACTTTTCCCTTTAGTAGGGAAGAGGATAGTGGGGGAAGGCAAAATCTCCTTTCTACCATTTTGCCAAGAGGATGGTGGTCTCCGATTTCCTCTGAGAGCAGAAATAGGAGAAAAGTCTTCCTTCCACTGAAAAATGCTAGAATTTTCCCCCTCTTCATTTTATGCTTGTTATAAAATTGTGCACCCCTTTTTCATATCAGGGCACCATTCTTAATCACGTCTAGTCATCCAACCTAAAAGACTTGTTTTTTAAATATTAATCTCAAAAAAGATTCATATCTGAGACATAATGAAAATTTTACTAAGGGATGCACAATAATGTGAAACTACTTAAACCAGAAGGGAAAGTGAACACAAGTGAGGGAAAGGCAGGGCTGGAGGATTGGTAAGGCTGGGTGATAACAGGAACTTTTCATTATACCATTCTATTTTTATGTATGTTCAAAACTCACCATAAGTTTTAAAAAGCACTTTGACAAATCACCTGCTCAGACTGACAACTCTCAAGGATCTCAGCTGACCACTTCTTTGAGGAGTCTGTCTGTCCAGCTAGCAGTGAGGATTGAGATGACCCCTCCCTTCCCAAAGTATAGGTTTTTCTAAAACAGCCCCATGTATTCCTGTAAGGAAAGAGCACATGAATCAACAATGTATTAAGTCCCTAAGACTCTACACCATTAAATCTTTGGGAAATCCATTGTCTTGTACTCTTTTCCTCTTATGTGGACAACTCATTTACTAATTCAATGTTTACTCAACTGTCTGAATTGTCTTTATACAACTGATTTTCCATAGTGCCTCTTAGACTAGAATCGCTAAATGGACAAGGATTTGTTGAACCTGTTTGTACTGTGCTTAGCACAAATTGTTAAACGGCCACAGAAAATAAGTACCTGCCAACTCTACACACCTGGAAGGGAAATGTATTCCTCTGTGCCGTCCTGTGTGGACTGACTTCTTTGGATATACTGTATGTTGTGAATCATTCGAGGGCTCTAAGGAGCTCATACACTAGAGGCTATAAATCTCACTAAGTGAAAAAGGACACCAGGAAGCAGGTGGGCAGCTGAGAGATCCACTCTTTTTTTTCAGCCTCCCCTTAGACCATTATTTTTTTCCCCATTTCGTATTAGATCACTAAATTATACCATTTCTATTACTTGTAATGAACTAAGGACAAGGGAAGTGTTCAAAATCCCCTTATCCTAACAATAAGGCAATGAAGCGCAATAGAAAGCTGAATTCTAACTGTAAATGTTTTCTGCAACATAACATTTTCAAATCTGCTTAAATCCAGAGAGGTTTTTATTACACAATTTGATTTTTACATCAATAAAATCTTAGCTATAACAATACAGATGAAGGAACAACAATTTAATTTGTACCGAAATAAATATTAGATATACAAAGCACATACAGTGAGAGAGGGGCACCATAAATTACAAGTGGAGACATTATTTTGGTCAATTACCAAAGAAAGCCCTTGACACGTCCAATTTCACACCATCAGATTTATCATTCTTGCTGATTTAAGCAGAACACAAAACAAATATGGATCCCAGGGCTTACTTTCACAGGTACCAGCATAGATAATTTACTACAGTGATCCAATTTGGAAATCAGTAGGGACCAGTAAATCGCTGCATAAAAGAAAGAGCAAATGAGGTCCTTTTTCCTTAGTGTCAGCAGGCTATGATTATTATGTTTATTAGATTTTCTTGAAAGGACTTCACATTTTCTCAAATATTGAGGAGAAATATATTTCCCCTCTGAGCCTTACATTAGCATTTATGTGCTTTGGTCTTGAATACAGGGGAATGATGAATTTTTCAATTTATTTTATAAATTTATACAGTCTGGATGGTATTGGCCTGAAGAGTGTAACTCCCCAACCTGTACAATATTAGATATTAAAAATGGATTCATGAGAAGTTACTAAAAATTGCTGACATACTGTATATACAAATTTTTTAGTTCAATATATCCCATTATATAGAGCACCAGAATAATGCATTTATAAATCAAGCAGTTTTTTTACGACTCTAATCCTTGAGACCCTTGTACACTTGTTCCAATATAACACATCACAAATGTCACCTGCCCAAGACTTTGCCCAGTTGGTCTCAACTGATGTAAGCAAAAATGTATGTCAAAAGCAATTTTTTAAGGTAAAAAAAAAAGTCAAAGTTTGGAATTAAACTGTCATGAACCAAGAGGGAAAAAAAGGTTTAAAAATACTAAGCACATCAAAAAAGTAGCTTCAGAAGTTTATGAAGGAAAAAGTGAAATGATTTGGGGACCTTTTTCTCCTGGAACACAGCCTAAATTTTAGAGTCCAGCAAAGATATCCATCAATAATTTTTTACTATCACTTTCTAAGAAAAAGAATCTGCGTTAGATTTTAAAAAATACTGTACTTTATTCTCTTCCCACATCAACTGGAAGTCAAGGCAGGTCAGTCTTCCTATTGCTCTGCACAAAAGGAGAAAGGCTACCCGAGGGTTGCTCTCTCACACAGGACCACGTTCCTCTTAAGAACCCACTTGGATGTCACCTTAGAAGATAAACATGTCCTAGAATCATTACTACAGGAAGCCTCCCCCAATTCCTTATTGAATTTATTGGGGTGACACTGGCTAATAAAATTTTGTAAGTTTCAGGTGTAGAATGCTGTAATACATCATCTGTATACTTTGTGTGTTTACAATGCCAAGTCAAGTCACCTCCCCAAATTTTAGTTACTCCTTTCTTAATTCCAGATCCCATAACTTCCTGCCCAGAATATTATAAGAGATTGCTCATTAAAACAACCCCTGGAAATAACTCCTGGATATATAAACATATGCTTTTGGTATACTCTCTGTTGAGCTCCACTATCATAAAGCCTCTGCAGAATTCTAATCCTAGAGAAATTCCAACGAGGTATTTAGAGAAACTAGTTGTCTCTGCAACTCAAACTGAGTTTACCAATCTAGGTACCATTCCTAATATCCAAAAATTTCAATATGCATTTCTATTTCTATAAAAATTTAAATTTTAAGAGGTCAAACTGCCTATGCCCTCTAGTATCTACAAAATGATCATGAAAAAAACTTTATCTTTTTTCTACACATCTGAAAAAAGAACAATTTTATAACTGATTTTATTTGGGTGATGTAAAAACTTACAATAAAAAGAAGAAAAAGAGATGATGACCTTAACAATGCTTCTCACAATTGTGGCCTATTTTATTGTTTACCTAGAAAGCTGATATTAACAGGATACATTTTCCAGCTTTTGAGCATTTCAATATTTTAAATACGTACTGAGAATAAATGCTGACCAAATACTTGTTGGATATTGAGTGATTACGTTATTTTAAAAGGTCATGGAATTAAGATCCTTAGTTTTATGGCTGACTCAGCTCTTTTAGTGGCTTTTTAACCTTCCCACAAGGCAGGGGAAACTGGGGGGCCACCTGAGGAACGTGTGCCACCTACTGATCCAAAACGTACCTACCTGTCTGTGGTTACTTGCCCCCGAGGTTTTTGTGACTCAAAAATTTTAACTCAGAATAGGTAGCAAAATTAGTTGAGATATGGGTAACAGCTTAGAGGCTAGCAGATCCTAAGGGGGTTTGGGCAGGGAAGCTTTAGAATAATTTTATTAATCAAATTAAATTCCTTAGCACTAGATAAGTATCTTTACCACAATCCCTCAAAATTAATTTCATTCATTCTGATCTCAAACTTTCAAAAAACTACATTAGTTCTATTTGTCTTATTACATATACAATCATTTTCTTTTCCAGGATGAATAATACTTATGTCCTAAGCCTACAAACCTACTCTGAATGTGTGATCCTGACTTTTAGGAAGAAAGGAAGTATTCTGATAGCATCGTATTTTAGTTCTACAATAGACCTGATAAATCTTTTGTAACTTCTCGTTTAATATTAACATGCCTTGATTTTCCCTGTAAGGGAGATACCTAAATATCTGGAAAAAAATTTTTTTTAAAGGCAAGCTTTCACTCTTTCTTACTTCCAGGACCATCTATCAACCTTGGCAAATTTTATCCTAAGTAAACTTACTAGTAAGTACAAATTGTTATTTAAGAAATTTCTCTTTGGAATGATGTTCAAGTTTAAATTCATGAGGACTAAAGTGTAGAAATGGAATATACACTCACTACTAGATAAAGGAAGTTTCATATGAGGCTTCCCTTGTCCAAGAAAGTGTAGTATCTAAAAATGGTAGAAGAACAGCATTTGCTAAAGTATTAGATATTCTGGAGGTTAAATCATTTTTTTAACCTGTTTAAACAAGCCAACTATGCTGCTAATTTTCTCCTACTACATTCACTCTATATACTGCTATTGTATTTCCTTAATTTTAGCAGATAGGTATACATGTTACACTATAATTTGGGATGCCATATCAGCTGGTTGTACGTATTCATATCAGAGTCTGTGACTACAAGTTCATGCAAACTAAACATCTAGTAATGTTCAAATTGTGAAATGTACTTTTTCATGAGTGTAGGAATATTTCATTTATAAATCAAGCCCTCCTTTAAAGAACAGCCAAACATGAACATGTCAGAAATATAATCCTGTTTTTGATAAAAAGCCTTGACTTTTAAAGTGCAGTGTTTTAAACTGTGAAAGTCCAAATGTTAAAGCCAACATGAATTCTTTTCCTTAGGAAATTTTTTTAGCCAACAGTAATTTTCAAAGTAAAAAAGAAAAACTCAAAATATAAGCATATTTATAGGTCACTAAAAGTAAATAATAAATAATCACAGTAAAACAGAGCACACAAAAAGAATATTAACAAGTGTAAAAACTGGTGAAATCTGAATAGGTCTGTATTTTAGTTAACAATATTGTTCCAGGATTAATTTCTTAGTCACCTCTATAAATCTAAAATTATCTTGAGATTTAAAAATCTGTAAAAACAAAAACAAAAAAAACAGTAACTTAAAAATGTGCCTTCATTACCAAAATTTCAATATAATTCAAGACATAAATTTAAAAAATATCTTTAGATATCAATAATATACTGTTTACTTAACATTAGTCACTTTATTGCTCTAGAAAATTTAGTTCTTAAATCAGATTACATATATAGTGATAATGAGGCTAGACACACACACACACACACATTCTCTCTCTCTCTCTCTCTCTCTCTCTCAACTATTTTACGAGCTTGCTTCTCTTAGTAGAAAAATGTTACAAAAAGAGCTGGTTATGGCTGAGCTATCAAGTAGATACCATGTTTCTACAGATCGAAAGTTGAACAAAAAGAAAACTGATCTTACTAATAAGTTATCAATGAATGTATTTGAGAAATCCAAATTACATGCAGAAAGCAGAGAACTGGTTACAAAAACCATTACATTACTCTGTACTAGAATTTTTGCAGTGTTTTAAACATTTCTAATCATGCAACAATAAAGATCAAAATAAACTTTTTTGAGCTAACAGAAGCTCAGTAAACAGGATTTAACATATTATACAACCCAAATCACAGCTGCATAATACATCCAATTCCCCAAAATTTGTCCATTGTGAAATATGAAATGTATACTCTTTCCCCAAAACAACTCTAGGCACCACTCCCAATCAATTTCCTTCCCTATAAACCTTCCCATTTAACCTTTAAATCAGATTTGATGGGTAATAAATGTACAGGATAATCTTCATTATTATTTCAGAAGAGATACTAAGTGTAGTCATATAATCAATCTTCAGTTACATTCCTTTCAAAGGTACCTGAACAGCTTGCTACAACTGTCTTATGAAAATTCAAGTGTAAAAAAACGAGAAAAATGGTAGTCAAGAATTTGATCTAGGTAATTCTATGAACTATAGGAACGCTAATAACCCATGTGTCCACACTGTAAAAGAATGATTTCCTAAAGCTGTATGACTACTGCTTTCTGATATAAATGGTTAGGGGACCCCAAATATTTACCTCGTTGGCTAAAAAGCTTACAGTTGAGCCTTTAAAAGAAAAATTCAAATCTACAGAAGTATTACTGGAAATAAAATTTTGAATTCCTCTTATAACAGCACACCCAAAATTAATCTGTCCTAACAAAGCAGCACAAAATCAATTTAATAACAATTTGAAGTCAAATACAGTGGGAAATGTGGCTTAAATCTGCTACCAAAATTCATAAATGACAAAATACTGTCTCAAAATATACTCAATTCACATATGTAAATGTTATCATAATGAACTAATGCCAGATATAAATAAATTCAGGTTACCAATTAGGCTGAAACAAATTTCAGAGCTATTGTTACAAGACAAATAAACATACATGATGAAGGCACAGCAGCATCTAAAAAAATTTGATACATTTATTACAAAATACAAACTTCCTTAACCATTGACAACACAACACGGTAGAATTTTCTTAGAAACTTTTTTATAAAGGCTTGATTTAACATGCCAGGAAAATGTTATTTTTCCATTAAGATGAATTTATGTAAGTTGGACTGAGGTCAGTTTCACACCTGGAATTAACAATCCCTAGCAGAAGTATCAACTGCTACTAATGCTTATTTATATTTAACTTAGCTGGATATTAAGCTATGCAACTGTTGGTGCCAATCTGCTTATAAAGGCGATGCTTTGGAGACAAAGTCTTCTCACAAACAGTGGGCAAGCAGGTTTCATTATTATATGTTCGACAATAATCCTCAATTCATTAAACAAGGTCCTGCAAGATAAAATAATTTTCTTTCACAAACAGAAGAAAAAAAGGCAACATAATACATGGCAAATGCTGATGAAGAAATTTCCCACAGCCATTAAAGAATCTGAAGAAGTAAAAAAATAACTAGAATGAACTGCCAACACTTTTCCCTGGAAAACACAAAATTCTTACATCAACACCTGCCTTTTTGGGGAGAAAAGTTCATTTAAACAAAAACATTCAATAAATGGCTACCTCTGAGGGCTGAGGTTAGGGATGATCTACGGCTTTACAGTAGAATCATGTCATTTTCACATTTAGGCAAATTTGACTAGTTCTAAAAAAGAGGGCAAACGGTGAAAGTTACATAACATGGGTAATCCCACATACTATTTCCTTAAATGAACATACTGCCTCTTAAGCTTCCATTTATAAAACAGGAATACGTACCTCACAGAGTCAGAGCGAGGTTTCTGTGAGGGGACACAGAAGATGCTCAGTGGATGTTACTGCCCACCTGGAGCATCCCCTGATCAAAAGGACACTTGTTTGCCTTCAGACTGCAGCCCCCCAGAACCTGGTTTCCATCACATTTCTGCTTCTCCCCGTCACTCTCTGCCATGACTCCCATTTTTCAGTTATGCTGCATGTTTGCAGACTTTGACTTTGCCTTAACTGTGTTCGTTGCCTACAAAGCACTCTTTACTACATACTGTAAGCATTACATATAAATTGTATAAACTAGCAGACAAAATACCATGTATACTGTAATTTATAAGTGATTTGAAGGATCAACGAAGGTAATTTTTGACTATTCACAACCCTTGCTCTATCTTCCTATATCCTCTATGTTATTTTTATGGTTAGGACAAAGTAATAATCTATGGTTTCAAAAAAAGTAAGAATATAATATGCTCTCACACAAAGACAGGAAGAAAATCTGGAAATATTCGTATTTATCCCAAAGCCTGCCCGTCTTCTTGTACCTCCTCTCTTTGTGACAGCCCTATTACTCACAACTCCTAGGTTCCCAGGCTTGAAACACGGAGGTTGTCTTTGTCTCATTCTCCTTCCCCAGACCCTAAGTTCCTACCCTCCTAGGTATCTCTCACATTTATCTCCTCCTTTGCCAGTGAGTTAGCCCAGGCTCTGGACTACTCCAACAGTCTCCATTGGTCTACCTTTTTCTCCTCTTGGTGAGCCTGTAGTCCATCATTCATCTGGAATCATATTTCTAAATCAGACTTCATCACACTCTTAATCCCTCCACATTCGAAACTTCAAGTGTTCTTACTTTGAAATAAAATCCAAGCTTTCACGATCTACTCCACCTCCCTTTCTTGGTACAGATCTTTATTATTTCCCTGTACACGTCTCCTCAGCTCTAGCAACATGCACTGATGCTATGCCAAGCACGTTCAGGCACCCATCTGCCAGAACTCAGACTGCAGAAGACGTGGCTTACGTTACCACCTCCTCAGTGTATCTTCATCCCTCTCCCTCTGTTCTCTGTACTTCCACAGCGGCACCTTCATCATCATCATATTGCCTTATATAGCTGTCTAATTCACTTAGCTTTAAATTGCTAGAAAGCAGGTATCTCAATAGCACTAAAACATATTATCACCAACACACAATCATATCTTCTGAATACATAAATCTAATGAATAAAGCTAGAAGGCACATGAAAAATACTCCAGTCAAATCCCCTAGGGTTACAGATGTGGCTGAAAGAGGCTGGCCCAAAGTCACAGGGCTAGTTCCGTTATTCTTGGCTCTATCCCTGACATAATCCAGATAGAGTCACAGAGTTACTCTGTCTGCAAAGGCACTGACAACAGAACTTTCAGTGATGACCGAAATGCCAACAGCCACACGTGGCATTTGAGCACTTGAAATGTGGTTAGTATAATGCAAAAACTGAGTTTTAAATTTCATGAATTTTAATTTAAATGGTCAAATGTGGCCAGTGGTTACCGTATTAGACAGCACAGCTCTGGACAATCTACACAAGACATCTGTAAGTACTGATACCACTAACTTGAGAATAAATATCATAATGGGTAAAAATGGTACAAATTGGCCATTAAACTGTCTCAAAACCCTTAACAAAGCATGGTATAGAAATTGTGGCTTTACAGCCCATATACCAATACCTACAGGCTCAAATATTTTCCATTACCTTTCCACAGTTTTGGTTAAAATGTGCACTCGTGAGAACTTTGAGGATGTTTATTAGTACGTACTTGTGTTATTTTGATCCACTGCTATCCTTTCCTTTTTATTTCACTGGACACTTCTCAATTTCTGTGTCCTGATCTTATTTAAGGGTATGTGGAAAAATGTCAGTGGAGAAGAGGGCATGAAGAAGTAAATAAAAACAAATCTGCTGATGAAAAATGGATGGCAGGGAACCAGAAAATGTCTGAAATGAATACATGGACCAGAAAGAAAAAAGGCAAAAACTTATGGAATTAGTAAAATGGAAGGTTTATTTGCAAGTAGGGACTAAGTAATAACCTATGAATAATGTGAGTAAACTCTATTTTAGGAAATATTGTAAAGACATTGTCTAAGAAGGTGTAAAAACTCCAAAAAAAGAATCAGTATCACAGAAAAAAAGAAAATAAACTATTAAGAACCTAATAGAATCTAAGTACTTTTTATTTATTTTTTAAAATATTTTATTTATTTATTTTTAGAGAGAGGAGAAGGGAAGGAGAAAGAGGGAGAGAAACATCAATATGTGGTTGCCTCTCATGTGTCCCCCACCAGGGACCTGGCCTGCAACCCAGGCATGTGCCCTGACTGGGAATCGAACTGGAGACCCCTTGGTTCTCAGCCCGTGCTCAATCCAGTGAGCTACACCAGCCAGGGCGAATCTAAGCACTTTTTAAACCATTACCTCATTTCTCCCCAAGTTTTCCCCTCTAACAATGAATAAATTAAAATGTAAATAATTTGTCTAAAGTCACAGACCTAGCAAATAATAGGCCAGCATTCAAATTTAGTTCTTCTTATTTTGCATGTGAAAATACAACAGAAAGCATGCTAATGTACTCACTGGATTTCTGGCTGGATTCTGCTACCTGCTCAACTTATTTTAAACTCAAAAACAAAACTACATTAACAATGCTATCTGAGTAACACATTTAAGAGGCTATTAAAAACCGCTGTTCAGCCCCGGCTGGTGTAGCTCAGTGGATTGAGCGTGGGCCTGTGAACCAAACAACCTCGGTTTGATTCCCAGTCAGGGCACATGCCTGGGTTGCAGGCCAGTTCCCAGCAGGGGACACACGAGAAGCAACCATGCATTGATATTTCTCTCCATCTATCCTTCTCTTCCCCTTTAAAGATAAATAAATAAAATCTTTTTAAAAATATTAAAAAAGACAAACAGCTATTCATTTCAGCTTACTATATAATTTTTGAGATAAGTATAACAATTTAAGCCTCCACTGCTGAACACTATAGTAAATCACTAAAATAATTTTCTTTAGTTCTTCCACTCCAAATATTCTGCACAAGGCTATCTGAAGATTATGATCACATCAAAACCACTGTGCCATATTCTAAAAGATAAATTCCATACTCCCTACTGTGAAACTCGGGACGTTTTATGATATGGCTCCAAGATACCATTGTAATCATTGCTCCCCCACCAACCATTCAAAATCTCCATCAGCTGCCCAACAGGTCCACTCAATGCCCCCTAAACATGGCTATTGAGAACATAGGCAGGAAAATCTCAGATATCTCACGCAGCAACATTTTTACTGATATGTCCCCCAGAGCAAGGGATATAAAGGAAAGAATAAACAAATGGGATCTCATCAAAATAAAAAGCTTCTGCACAGCTGAAGAAAACAGCATTAAAATAAAAAGAGAAACAACTATATGGGAAAACATATTCGACAATGATACCTCAGACAAGGGTTTAATCTCCAAAATATACAAAGAACTTACACAACTCCACTCCAAGAAGACAAGCAACCCAATTAAAAAATGGGCGAAGGACTTGGACAGGCATTTCTCCAAGGAGGACATACAGAGGATTCA